>LKNJ01004309.1:0-33406 GCA_002120245.1 Maccullochella peelii | reverse complement strand
AACGTGAAGCGCTGTGAATACTTTCCGGATGCACTGTATGTTCATCCAAATCATCTCAGGGTTTGATGTGTCTAACAACTTTTAAGGGGAGATACTTGGCTAAGTTTTAAGATAAAACGTTTCACATGCCAGAGAGAATCATTAGGAGTTGATGCTACACCATCAACATTTTACATTCTCAGTCAAATCAACAATCCTGAAAGGCCATTGGATTAAATTCTTTAGGGATCATACGGCCTCCTGGTGGTTTTGCGTGTTTTAGTCAACCATTTTCCCAAGCATATATCAATTTTTAAATTTACTTCCAGGCAGTCATGGATTTCAGCTCTTGCCACAATGGTACGAAAATCTTATCGAAAATTATCAAAGATTGATAATCCATCACAGTGAACATTTAGTTGCATAAAAGCTTACAGATCACCTCCAGACATGTTTTATATACTCTGCTTTTGAATAATAATTTGTGTGTGATATGGTTTTTACACAAAAAAGGTTTGATTACCTAGTTCAAAATTGCATATATTCCTTCTCCATCATTGAAAACCACAGAATCCATGAATATGAAAATATTGTTAGTTTCACACAAGTTGTTTGTGTGCTGTAGGTTTCAGGTTTTGACATCACACTTGTCACAAAATCATGCTCGCCTACATAGACGTGTTAGTCATAGTCAAATTTAAGGTGAGCACAGAGAATCTTTCCCCCTTCAGCAGTTGAATGTTGAAACAGCCTTCTAGTGTCAAACTATGCACAAACATCATTCTGCACAGTGAAGGTCAAACATCCAAGTGAAGTAAGGCTTTAAACCTTTTTGTCAAAGTAGCATTATCATCACATGGTACCACAGTTGCAAGCAACTTTCTTTGTTGGTGTGTTCAAGGGCACACTGAGATCTGAGGGAGGTACAAAACAATATGGTATGCTTGGGAAAAAGCAGTAAAGTGTAAACGATATGTAGTTTATGGGCTAAGCCAGGCATGCATGCAAAATCACCTGAAGATAATGTTATCATGACACCCTTGAAAACATCCTGAGGCTGGAGGGCGTAGTGAGAGAGAGAAAATTAATGTAAATGACCATGTAATAAATTATATGGTTGAGGGATGAAACAAGCAGATATTGTTTAGAAAGCATTTACAAAGCTGGCTAAGGACACAGAGCACCTGGGATGATGCCAGAAAAAGGCCGTACCACAAGCTTTGTGAATAAAATGAGCAGAAGCTGTAGATTCATATCATTCCGGATAAGCGGTGTCATAACTACTCCAAATAGCTCATGCCTCAACTCAAAGACAAGCCACTTGACTGAATGAAAAGTTCAGCTCCCACAGAGATTATTTAAGATCGCTGGGACTATCAATCTTCACCACACGGCAGGACAGGAGTGGAGTGAAGGGTGTTGGTGGAAAGTTTTGGTGCCATATCGTATCCATATTCATTCCATACGTTTGAAGTCGAAAGAGGGCGGCTTTAATAATCATGGCTACATGGTCTTCAAAGAGAGATGAGACATGGGGAAGAGGAGTATAGAGTGAATGAGGAACTTCAAAGGGTTTTTGCATGTACTCCCACATCTGTATACACGTAGCAAATACGCACACACACATATGAACGTAGACTGTACTGTATTTACATATGAATGTCTATAACCAAAGGGTTCACAGGAAAATGAGACAGAAGAACAAGTTGCTCCACATGATACATACTGTTTGGTACTCTAATCACCACAAAATTAAATTAAAAGTATGATACTGAAAAGTTAACAGGACTGCTGATTTAATATCTGTGTCAGCCAAACAGCTGCTATTAGTTTTTTACAGTGATATGAGCCATGTTGCCTGTGCATGGTCTCTGTTGTTTCTCATGCAAACAAGCATCCAATGATTTGTCTGCACAACTGGCTGCTTGAGTCATAACTTGAAGTCAGTTAAGGCTGTGTGAGGTGTAGTATTGCATCATGTGTCCACATCATACATTATGGGTAAGGGGAGTTGTAACACAGCAGTATATATATTGGAATAAGCCCAGAAGTGCCTTGAAATTTTCCTAAAAATCAATGCTAAACCAAGCCACGTGTTACAAGACTTAACCTAAACCGCACCTGAAACAGACTAAATGATCACAAAGTGAAATCTTAAACTTTGACGACTCAAGACCTTTAACATTTAATACTTACTTTTAGAAAATAGCAATCAACAACTTTAGTGAATGCGGCTGCACCAAAAGACAAGTCAAATATACAGTATATATAGCCCAAAATAACATCTTTGTCTTAGAAGGCTTTACAATATGTACAACATACAACACACTCTGTCCTTTAGACTAATTAATTAATTAATTAATTAATGTAAACATTTAGCCTGAAATCAGTCCACTCTCAGCTTGATGAGCAGTTCTACCAGGGCAGCCATGTGAGGGAGCGTTCACTGCGTCTAATGAATGTACAGTTAAAACTACTAGTGCTGATGTCTCTCTCTCCATATGAGACACATGCCTCAAGCCAAAACAGCCTTTCATCCTCCCAGAGCCATGCATTATTGATGATTAGACCAGAGAGAGACACTGAAACACACACTGCGTTTCCCACTGTGACGACTGGCTGCCCTTGTGAATGCGTGTATGAATGCATGTCTGTGTGCTGTGTGTGTGTGTGTGTGTGTGTGTGTGTGTGTGTGTGTGTGTGTGTGTGTGTGTGTGTGTGTGACTAAACAGGTGGGCTGGATTCTTTCAGTGATTAGCTGTATAAATTGTCAGAGAGCCAATCAAAAAACAGATGATGACAGTAAAGCAGCCATTGGCTCATGCTCTCTACTATCATCATGACAACAACCTCTGCAACCAACTACCATCTCCAGTGTCTCCAGTATGTGTGCTATTTGTTTCTTGTTGCACATAACAACATTTCATATGTGTGATGCCATCATTTCAAGCGTTTGCTGACGCAATACTTGTGTTTACAATGAACCCTGCAGCCTGTATCGACACATAGCAAACTTCTTCAGAGAGTTCACTCATATAATATTCAACTTCTTATTTCCCCCATTTGAATATAAACAACAACCAGACAGACCATTGTTTTCCAGTTAGGCAAAGTAGTGCAGGATTGCTCAGGGGGCATTTTAAACTCTTGAAAGAATGAATTCAATCACATTTTTAATTAGCTCATGCATTTTATGGATGGTGAAAAATACACTGCTAGTATACTTCTAGTTATCATAATAAGCTTATTTCAGCACAAGAAATAAGCTTATGAAAAATGCTTCTTATTTCAATAAGCAGCTTTTCTTATGTGTGAGAAATACAGCATTAAATATCTGTGTCACCTTATGATTTTACTTTCAAAATAGTATTGAGGTATAAATCTTTAGTTTCTTCATTAATTTATTAATATTGCAGCACAGGACAACAACAATTATTTTTCATTATTGATTGATCTGTCAATTATTTTTTTCTAATAATTGATTAATCGTTTAGACTAAAAAATGTCAGAAAATAGTGAAACATTATCATAATGTTTTCCCAGAGCCCAAATTGCTTTCTTTGTCAAATAAATGGTCAAAGATATTCAATTTACAATTATATAAAAACACAGAAAAGCAGTAAATATGCTCATTTGAGAAGCTGGAACAGGTGAATGTTTGTCATATGCTTGAAAAATTACTTAAAAGATTCACCGATTATGAAAACCTCCAATTATTTTTCTGTCAATTGACCTAAATTGTCCTTGAAGCTTACTAAAAAGAAGAGAGAAATGCGGTGTAGAGCTGTAGAGTTGTCCAACCACATTGATTTATTTCCTTGTTAAAGACTATCTCAAGACTGAATATCAGACTAAAGTTGCCAAGATATGGATTTTGCAGTGCATTGATTTCTGTCTGCAGCAGTCAAACAGACTGTGTGTTAAAATGATTTGTTATTCTATGTGATATAAACCGAAATAAACAATAACCATGTTTTATTCACATGGAAGGTGATGTTTGACCAACATTGTTAAGTATCAATTAATGACAAACATACAAGGTATTCCTCTTTCACCATGTTCCAACAATATTCGTCAATTGAAGAAAATAAAATGTTACACAGAAGTCGAGAATGATCTTAAGAGAATAACAAAATAATCCTCCACTCTCTAACTGGGCTCACGGGGTTGTTGCTGAGCCTGTGGGAATGTGCGGTACATTGATGTTTCTAATGAAGAGCGCTGAGCTCCATTGATCCACCGGGGATGAGAGTGAGCTGTCAAAAGCTATCAGGCAAGTCAGAGACCCACTTTTAGCGCTGTGCAGCTGAACTGAGTGTTGGTGTACAAGGAAGAGCAGCTAAACCTCCCAAGGCAAATACTGGAGAGAAGAGTCACACACACAGACACAGCTTTGATGCCTTCACAGGGTTAAAGGGGTTATTTGTTCAATAAGGAAACATTACACAAATAACAATAAGGGTTCAGGATGTGTCAGACATTAGAATTAGAGTGTTTACCCATGGTGCCTTCAGGTCTATTAATTCATGCAATGCAATTGTTTGTCCAAGAACAATTTTCCTTCCATTTCTTCCTTCCATTCACTGTATTTGTGTATGCAAATATTATGTATATTATTTTATTACTTGGACTAATCGTTTAGTCTATGAAATGTCAGAAAAAACAGTAAAAAAGTGTCAGAATCTAGCCACATACCACTGTCATTTAACTATTTACCACCATATGTATACTGGACACCAACTTCATCTGACTGCATTAATATCACTTACCTACCAATTACTAATAACGCAATGAGCCAAGCATCTTGTGAAAAACCGATAAACACACACAAAAAAAAAAATCACACTTGCTAGACATTATTGTACAAGATTCGGCTCTAATGATGCGCTAGACGAGAATTTCTCAACCTTGGGATCCTCAGGATGTACATTCAGTTTGGTTTACCCTAAGGGACATAAATAGAGTGGACAAAATATCTGAACAATCTCTCAGTATAACCCAGTACAATTCCACAGCACCAAAAACTGCAGCCTCCAAAATGACCACAAAGTTAAATCACCACCTCTCTAAAACAGTTTCAACAAAACCTGAACATTACAAACTCAATGAAGGTAGGATTTATTGCAGAGCTGTTGTATTAGACTGCATTAGTTTCAGCTAGGTGTACAGAATAAACTTGCAACTGAGTGTAGGCTATATACTGATATTTTTGATATAAATGAATACCAAAAAAAACAACAGCCAAAAGTCCATCTGTCAGATTTGCCAGTTTAGGACTATTTTGAAGGGCCGCACTCCCTGTAACTACATGTAGAGACAAAGTTGTGTTGTGGCAAGTCATCTGACCTCAGTCAGATGAGGTTTTGCTGCACTTTGTGATCTGCTACTGTATAATTCTGCTCCATAGCTGATAGCATGCAAGCATCTCACACTGAGGAGAAAAAGAGATAGACCACAGACTTGCTCAAATATCCCAAAGCAGCAGAATAATCTGACTGGTAACATACCATGACGTAAATGCTTCAGTCTCTCAATCTGCCTTTGACACTGCTTCCACCACATGTGAAGCACACTAGCAATTACAGTGAACTTGTAACCCTCCTGCTAATACTGCGCATGGTACAGGGCACTTTTAATCAGCAAAGTTGCAACTAGAGAATAGTCTTTCAAGCCTGTCTCGTCACAGGCTGGCGAAAAGGGGAGCAAATCTCCTGCTTTGCATGGACTTAAGATTATGAAAAAGCAAAAATGCAATGCGTCAGTCAAACTGTTTCCATCACACTTTGTGGTTAACCCATCCATGCGCTTTCTGTGAAGCATGTAAAGGCTAAACCTCGCTCGCAGTAGCATGCAAATATTTCCGCATGAAAAGAGGTCTGTCATATGTAAAGTGTTGATCAAAAATGGGGTCATGGAGTCAGCATCATTGTTGTGATGAAGTGAGAATGCATATATATATATATATATATATTTAGAGGAAACTCTAAAAAGTGAAAAGTGTTCTTCCACAAGAAATGGTTGGAGGTTAAAGTGTTTAGTGCATGTTGGGTCTACATAAGTTGGCCCTTTGTGGCTCTCTTGCAGTTTGAGCGGGTGTGACATTATAGGCTACATGTGGTTTGACACCATGATGTGGAAAAATAAATTGTTTTGGAAAAAAGTGGGCTTTTTGTTTTGGTAACTGCAAAATGTATAACCTATTTGTGGAGGCAGGATGTAACCCTAACCCTATGTTGCTAAATATTAGAGTTGCAGCATTGATCTACAACTTTTTTTGCACAAACTTTACATTCGATGGAAGCATTATGATACATATACTGTAATTTTATCCACTGATTTGAGGCTTAAATCAGCTTTAAAATTAATCAGTCCAAAATGTATTTTTCAAAATAAAGCATAAACAGCTTCCATAAACGTACAGAATGGGGACGATTAAGTAAAAAGAGCATTAACGCCATGAGATGCGTTGTGACAATCTTATTCATACTGACAACAGTTGCCTTGGTTTGAGTGAGAATAAGATATTTTAAACCTGTAGTCAGATGTGTCATGTGATAAAATAATGTGATATCATAACTTGAAAAATATTTATTTTAATGCATTTCAAAAAATCCAAATCATAACGTTTTATGGTTCGTAGTTTGTATAGTTGCACTAAACAAACAGTAGATTAAAATAACAGTTTAACATCACTGCAGAAACGATTTCATGCAATGATATTGATATGTCACAGCAGAAAATAAGTTGTCTGAATAAACAATTCAACATAAATCTCATCTTTGCATTGTGCAGGAACACAATCACTCACCTCTCAGCGACGTGATGACAGCTCAGTTGTTTTTTTGGAGTGAACTGCAGAGTGAGCAGGAGTTGCGTCTTGTCTCGTGGGAAGAATATAAAATATTGATAACTTCAGTTAATTTAGGTAACGGAAGCAGAGAGAAGAACCCCGCCGTGCACTTTTGCAAATTAACAGTCATACGTGAGCACTAAGTTGCCTGGTGCAGCCCATGGTGATACATCCTCCTGGCTCTTTAAGTGGATGAAAAATAGCTTTAGCTGTGCGGGGTTTGGTGGTTTAAGATTGGTTACAATCGCGCAATATGATTTTACGCGGAACCAATAAGATTACTGAATGGGCGGAGCTATGGTGCACCCATTTAAGCACAGGTAATCACCCGTCACGAGAGACGAATCCCGCCCGGTGGTTCTACAATAGAGACAAAAACAAGCGCATCTCATTCACGTCGAGGTTACACTGTGAGAAATGATTTATGGGAGGTGTAGTCCATTTGACGAACAGCTACCGTTTCTGTGAACGACACAGACACCGCTCCAAAACTACATCTTCGCCATTTGTAACAGGGTCGACACTGCTTGCATCAGCGTGTGGAACGGACTGCACAGCAAAGTTTCTACCGGCAGCTACTTGTCTTGATTAAAAGCAAATATATTGCCACCATTAAAGCCAGTTATCAGTCCTAACGTAGCGGAGTAGCTACCAACGGCCAGATGAAGCTCTTCGTAAGTGAAGGAAACCCGCATTGCCTGAAGGCGTTAGCTGCTTTAGAAGTGACTGGAGTTCAGTGTGACGTTCAGTATGTCAACCAGGAAGGTAAGAAAGCATGGTTTAGCTTAACATTAGTCTGTGAATCTACCTATAATTCCGACTGATAACAGCTGTGGTTTGATTAAAGCGGCACTGGCTTATCATTATATGCGGTTTTGTCAAGTTTGAGTTGAGTTTGTGCTGTAACCGACGGTTGTAACTGTGGAATAGTAAGCTAGCTGCCTGTCAGTGTGAGTCACTGATGAATGGAGTGAGCAGTCTACCGGTATCTGCATCTGAGAAGCAGCTAGAAAAGTCTCTTACTGCACATCATTGCTTTGTTTGTCATGTTTTAGTTTGTCCAGCTTCATGTAGCTTTTGTTTAGCAGTGCATAGCTTGATGTGCTAGGCTTCTACCTGCACAGTATAATACATCTTTCATGCCTTTTCAGGCCGTGTTTACTTGAATTGGGTTACATTGTGAAGTTGCGGGGGGGGCTGTGTCAAAAATCATTTTCTTTAATCAGCCTGTCAGTGTTTTTGTAAATAGAAAATATTTTTACAAAGCAATGAGACTGACTTCAACCTGCCAACAGTTTCAGTTCATCATCTGATCTGGCATACAGTGTTATGCTGCTCTTCTTTCCAGGGTGGCCAAGCTGCACCCAACAACAAAATCCTGATAGATAACTTGAAGTGACCTGAAAACTAATAACTCATCCCTCCTGGGGATGGGGGACAATTAATGGTCATGTGACTAATCTCTGACCCCCAAAAGGAGGCTGTTTTAATGCAAGTAGTCCTCCCTAGGCTAAGTTCAACAATGAGTTTATTATGATGTATTGTTTTGCATCGAGTCCCTTTCAACACAGAATGTGGCTGGAGCATACAGGCTGGATAAACTCTGTGAAGACTTATCAATGCATAGTCTAGTGGAACATCATCTAGATGCAGCTGTGTAAAGGAATTAGATTCTAATTAAATAGTAATACATCCCAGCTTCAGGCTTATGGTCTGATTGTCTCGGGGATGTGAGAGAGGCTTCATTCCCAGTTCCAGATGTGTGCTAGTCCTCTTTGGGAGCTGGATCACAGAGATGAATAACCAGGACCATCTGGCATGCAGCAACCATGTATGAATGCAGTGGACTGTACTCAGAAGTACATTATGTATATAAACACAGACGTCACTATGCATTTTGTTCAGAATCTGTTGAGCAATACAGTACTGTGTTGACTGAACTGAGATGACATCCCTCGTTTTTGTTATCTATCAACTGATTCATTACAAAGTTGTAAATATTGCACATTTATTAAGGTTAATGTAATAAAAAATGTAAATGCTATTCCTGCTGTATTTATGTTGTATTGAATCCTAGAGCCACCAAAACACATCAGATTGTATTGTTGAAGTGAAGACAACAGTAAAAATGTTTTATCAGAATCCCCTCATGTGGTGATCTGCGCCGAGTTCCAGATTAAGATGAAATCCTTGACTTTCTACGTGACCTTTGTGTTCTTTATAGACCATTCTAGTAACTTAACTGAGTATTGAGGCTGAGAACTTGATCACAGGATTACTCTTGAAGCATTTGAGGAGTCTTGTGTTATTAGTTCTCCTTGAAGATGCAGCGTTTCAATTGAATTCAGATATAATCTCTGCCCAGGAAGTGTTGAAATATATTAGATCTAATGGCTGTAGATGTAGATATTTCTTCTCTGTCTCTCTAAAGACACAGCCATTAGAAAGAGGATTTACAGTCTGTATCATGTTCCATCAGGTGAGGAAAAATGCTCATCTGCATAACAATCTTGTCTGCTGTCTGCATTTTACTTGATGTTATCTGACCAAACATTGTGATTTATTTTTCTTTCTTTTTGCCAGAGAGAGTGGTGCCCTTCCTCAGCCGTCCAGCCCTGCCAGCCCTGCTCCTGCCTAGAGGACTGCACCTTTTCAGCTCCAATGCCATCTGCCGGTCAGTAGACTCTAGTCCTTCCTGCTTGGTCATTTATGAATGCCAATGCCAAGTTGGCATGAATGTGGAGGCTGTTAATCATAATCCTAAAGGGTCAGTTTCAACAGCAAAAATATATTTTCACTTATCTCAATCTGTATCTAGTCCAGCAGATGGCTTGGGTTGTAACTGCTCAGGTTTAACTGCTGTGAGCATCACAAATTAAATTTCCTTCACTTCCATTTTATTGGGGTTGCAGCAGAAATCTCTGAGAGAGATATCTCAAAACCTGGGCAAATGAAACCAAAACTATCTGCGTGGCTATATACCACTAGAGGTAAATGAGAAGATGTGTTTTTGTAATTTGTGTGAACTAATCCTTTAACCCTGTCAGCAACCAAAGCAGTGTTTTTCTGGTTTTAATGGGCAATTATGAAATTTTCATGACATATGTAAACTGGTGATGAATCCGACAGATCTAAGCATGATTTGAAAATGCTACGATTATACTATAAACTGAGGTCTGCAACAATACCAGTTTTAGCTTTAGTTTGACAATGATTACATTGCAATAACATTTTGAGGCACACTGTAACTAACTCCCGAAGACGCAGCACATTCGTGGCAGATGTCTATATTTTAGGTGTGTTTGTTTGGCACATGTCAGAGGAAATTCCTTTTTAAAACCAAATAAGCTGCAAATGTTTAACAGGACATCCTTCTGTTTTTTGTTTCATAACACATTAGATACCTGTTTGAAATAAGTGGAAAAGACTCCAGTGAGCTTTGCAGTCAGTGGCTTGAATGGGAGGCCACAGATCTTCAGGTAAACTCTCAGACAGACCTCTCAGTTCGCTGGACATCTGTTGTACAAAACACCAAACCTCTTTGAGATGCAAACTGTTTTCAATTCATGCTTTTGTACATTCTCTCTTGTGTAGAATCCTCTTACTGTTCTTCAGTGTGTTGCCAAAGGGGACATAAATCCATGCAGCTAAATGATTAAAGCTCTTGCTCTCAAAAGAACAAGGTGCAGAAGAAATCTATCAGCATGCTCTGTAGAGTTTAGTAAAATTAACTGTTTAACCTCAGTCATGCTTCTTTGGTTTACTGCTTGATCTCATGTCATCCAATCAATTCTAATTAATCTCTGTTTTGTCTTATTTTTGCAGCCTGCACTGCTTCAGGCCCTTCACATGGCAGTGCTGCAGGGAAAAGGATCAGAGGTGTCCAAGGTTCTCCAGGGGCCCCTAAACTACTTGGAGCAAAGCTTGAGCAAGGGGAACACACCATATTTAACTGGGGTACAGCATTAAAGTCTCCTGTTAAGCTGCTGCACTTCTAATTTTTCAGTGCCCATTTAGTTGCCATGTATAGTGTGAGCACATTTAGAGGATAAAGACAAACATACTCACTCACACAAGGCCTTTTCAGTCTGTATGGTATATGATCAAGTCAAAAGTTCATGATGCCTCTTTGGAAGCTGAGCTGAGCTTAACTGAGCGTCTCCTCTGTGCCACATCAGGCTCCTCTGGCAACATTTCTTTTTCTTCTCTTCTTTATTCAGCTGCTGATGCTGAGCTAGTGATGCATTTTTAAGTTAAAACGATATATCTGGGGAGGAGGTCCCTTATGTTGCAGATGTGCCTGAGTGTGGGTGGGGGGATAAGTTCTCTGTGGTATCTGCAGCCCCTGTGGCAATAAGTCATCTGCGTCTGTCACATATTTCATGTGTACAGAAATATGTTTTGTTAAGTCTCTTGGTGATAGGCATGGCTTGGAGGAACCCAGTGTAAAGCTAAAGAAAAATGGTGGTAAGTACAAATAGTGAGGCAGTCACAGCAGTACATGTAGTCTATATTTATTGAGATGCACACAGAACAGTCATACTAAAAATAGTCTTCCTATTGGTTGATCTGTACATAGAAAGTCACGGGGGTCAGGTGGATCCCTCTTCTGCATTGTTTAGGGCTTTCAAAACAACAAGCATTTAGGTTTTTGATGGGGTGACAGACGAGTTCAGGAAGTGTGTGTGTTAATTGCTTTAAAAAATAATGTTCATTAAACTGTGCTGTGTTTCAGGAAGCCGTTTCAATTGCTGATGTTGTTTTGTGGTCTGCGCTGTACCCTGTTTTATCTGACTCCTCACTAGCACTGGGTAAGTACTAATAAACTTGAACATTTTTGTTATTAGCCATGCAGGAATTGTCCATCCATGAACTCATTTTTTTAACTTCTTCCCTATTTTCATTCATTCATTTTTTCCTTTACTTACCTTCTTCCTTTATTTTATTTTCAAATGCTTTATTTCCAATCTTTTTGTTTTGTTCTCTTTGTTCGAACGGTCCTTACCGCAACCCTCTGCTTTTCATTTTCAGGTGAACACCTGTCAGTGAAGACTTGGTTTGACCGTGGGACTGTTATGCACAGTTTCCAGTCTGCTGCTGAGAAAGTGCTGCAGGGAAAAGGCCTGCAGGGCATGAAGAGCTACATGCAGAGGCAGCCTGCCCCTCAGAGCAGCCAGTGCAGAGACACACAGCCAAACAACAACATTCCTGCTGAGGTATCAGCCAGATCATCAGGATAACTATTAGACTTTAGCATTCTTACTGAACAAAAAGCATTCAGAGGTGCATCAGTGCCTAATTTCACTTGTGCTTATGCCTCAGGAAACATGTACGCCCTGTGAGGTTTCCAAGAAAATGTATTGTCTTTTTTTGTTTTCTTCAAGCTATAGATGCACTAACGGGGCGGCTGTGGCACAGAGGGTAGTGCGGTTGTCCATTAACCCCAGGGTTGGTGGTTCGATCCCGGCTCCTCCTGTCCACATGTCGAAGTGTCCTTGGGCAAGACACTGAACCCTAAGTTGCCCCCGGTGGAGGCCAGCATGGCAGCTGTGTCCCCATTGGTGTGTGAATGTGTGTGAGAATGGGTGAATTAGACTACTGTTAGAGCTTAGATTACTGGTACAGCGCTTTGGGAACCGTTTCAATGGTTGAAAAGCGCTATATAAGTAAAAGTCCATCCATTTACTAACACAAACAACCTTGCGAGAGACATGTATTGTCACATGTTTCCTTTCCCACATTTTGTCTTTACTTCACTGTAGCTTTTTTTACTTTATTAGGAAGAAAGTTAAAGCATTCAAAGAGTTGCAGGGCTTGAATTCACCTCACTTAAACTAAGCAGGGCTCTCTTGTAAAGCAGACGCAGTCTCTGTGTGAGAGCTAACCCGGCTCTATGAAAGCTAAATTAACACCCGTGTTAGGATATAGAACATGCAGCATGTAGAGGTTGCATCACTATTTCTTTATCCTCTATTCTCTTTCTTGTGTGAGCATGGGAGGATTTGAACAGGTGTCAGTCAAATTTAGCAGCAGCAGTTTTGACTCCCTGTCAGAGGAAGTTGCAGAGTGTGTGTCTCTCAGGTTGCTAAATGTTTTAGCTTCGGGGTTAGAGGTCAAAAGCTCAGGTGAGAGTTGGTGATATGTGTGGCAAGTGTTACTATAGAACATACAATTCTAAAAAAACCCAAAAAACTGAACAGTATGGTAGTTTAGTGAGAGGACGGTTCTCGATAGATTGCCCCTGCTACAAAGCCCCTTACTGTATACAGTATGATTCTTTTGACAGTTCGTCATATATTTGTGGACTTGAGCAACTGTCTTCAGAGCCATAACAGTTGTTGAAAAAAGGCTAAGAGTTTATACAATTACACTGAACATAAGCAAATTTTGATGTTAGGTTCAGTCAGTCCCCAAAGCTGGTTCATTATGAATTGTTAATGGAACAGCTAGTTTTATCATTTCACTGCTTTCAGTGGCAATACACTTTTTGTTTGTTGATCAAAATTTCCAAGATTTAAAATAATTTATATGTCATGGAAATACTCTGTCAAAGCACCATTTAAAATTTTTGGCCAAAGTGATAATATTTAACAAATATAAAGTTAATTAAAGTTAATAAAACAGCAGGATTAAAACATAAATATCTACTTGCAGAGATTACTAACCTTCCAAGTTGGTTTTGGTTTAATTCCCAATGAATGATTCTCTATATTTAAATATTTAGGGTGAGGAAGGTGAGCGTGTGGTTTCAGAAGAGGAGATGGAGGCAGCTGCTCTCACCTGGAGTAAAAGTTTGAACGCCTGCCCATTGGCTACAGACAGACAGCACCCTATGTAAGTAATTAAAAGTGCTGTTTCCCATTCTAGACATTAAGCAGACACTCCTATTCAGAGTGACTTGCAGTGAGTGTGTGTGTGTGTGTGTTGCAGATCAGGATTTTATATGATGTACCTAAAACCATCTTCCTGTGGGACAATCCCTCCAACTAAAATGTAACCATCACGTGTAGTCTCTAGAAAAGCGTTGTTAAGTCAACATCATTTTCTAAACTTCTGAAAAGTGCATTTGTCAAGTGATTATCCAATAGCAGAAGAGTGATTTGAGCTGCAACTTATAGAAAAACTCTTGAGTAGTTATGAGATAGGAAGATTAAAACCCAGATCTGTTTTATTTATTTATTTTCTATTAGTTTGCCACAGGAGGGCAAGCGAAACGTGCTTGTGACCAGCGCCTTGCCTTACGTCAACAATGTGCCCCACCTGGGCAACATCATTGGCTGCGTCCTCAGCGCTGACGTCTTCTGCAGGTAGGAACTTAATCTTGCCATTCCTTTTTTCTGTCTACATGGGTGCCAACAAAATACTGATAATCATGAACAGAATATTGTATTAATATTCTTTACTTACCCTCACTGTTCACTCTGTAACTCCCTATCGTCATCTCTATTTTGCTCCCTATATTTTTTCTTCATACATCTGTCTCTCTCACTTGCCATCCCTCTGTCTCAGTGTCCCTTATGCCTTATGGTACTGACTCCATGCGTCTTGTCCTCTAAGGTACGGCCGTCTGCGAGACTGGAACCTGCTGTTTGTGTGTGGCACAGATGAGTATGGCACAGCTACAGAGAACAAGGCCAGAGAGGAGGGCCTGACACCGCAGCAGATCTGCGACAAGTACCATGCCATTCACTCCAGTATCTACAAGTGGTTCCAGGTTGACTTCGACTTTTTTGGCAGAACCACCACGGAGAAGCAGACTGAGTAAGTGGAAGCAGGGAAGAAGGCTGTAGGTGGCCTGTTTGTATGTTTTTAAATGCAATCTACTGTTACGTAAGAGATAAAAAATGAAAGTGGATCATAGACGGATCATAATCAAAGGTTAAACAACAAAGCTAAAGATAAAGCTAAACAGAGAGGTCTCCAATAATAATCAAGAGCTCGCTTCAAGACCCTGGTCCTCTCCTGGGTTGGATGTGGTTCTGATACTGCTTGGCTTTGGTATGAAAGGACAAACATGTTTCCATACGATTACCATGCAATTACGTAACATAGGATTACTATAATCATGCAGTAGATACTGGTGTGGACGTCTAGTCCTGTCAAGCATAAATTCTACTCCACTTAATCTCAGAGATTTTTGAATGATTGTAGAATGTAGATCATTGCTTACATTTGCGAGGTTTACCAAATAAAAAAAGTTTGTCTGTGTGTTTTTAATTCTTTAGTTAAGCAGCAGTGTGACTGGAGCTACAGTTTTCATGTGCGACACCTTTCACCTATGAATTAACCAAACACTGGTACAACACAAGTTAACTAAGCCAAGGTTTGTAAAAGTAGATTTAGACAGCCAGGTGAGGCTCCACTTCATTGTAATAAAGTGATGTATTTATTCAAGAAACAGTATCACTTTCCACAACTTTTTAAAAAGTCAGCTGAAAGGAAAGGCATTGGCAGAGTCAGTCTAGGAAAAATAAATTGGACGTTCTGTAGTAAAGTTATCCATTTTATAATATTGATGAGGTAACTAAAGTCTGGAGGTGAAATGAATTGCTTCAAAATTATGGATTGTTGCTCTAAGGAATTATTGAAACAATGAAAGCAATGGAATGGGTGTGATTTCTTGTCAGTGTGTGTGTATGGATAAAGTGTCAGATTATTTTTTGTTTGAATGGGTGTTTAAATAAGACATAAAAAGATTTTTGGTGGGTTTACCTACTTACACTTGGAAATTGGATACAAAAGAGAGACTTTAATCCTTGAGCTTGTACATAGAAAAGGATTACCAAGATAAAAACACTTGTTTTGGGGCCTTTGCTTTGATAGAGCACAACATAAAAGGCATCAAACACCATGCACCAGAACCGGCCCACAGATTAAAGACTTTTGACTTGATTCATGAAAAGTGCTTTGGATGTTAGGGCTCACATTTTGGATTTAGCAAATCACCACCAAAGATTACCAATAACACAAACTCTCTTCTTCTTCAAGCTATTCTTTTTCTAGTATATTGCTCTATTTTCTATATTGATCCATAAAGTTTACATCATTTTCTAGCCAACAGGTAAGAGCAGTATCACTCTGAGTTGGAAAACAAAAATGGGGTCAGTGTTTAATGACTCTATATTTCCCACATAACACAATTTTCAGTGTGTTCATACACCTTTAACTCAGGTCAAAATACAAAAGGTCTCTCTTGGCATCCCGCTTTCTCGTTCTATCCTCGCATCGTTCAATCATCTTTGTCCTCTTGTTATCCTTTCAGGATAGCCCAGAACATTTTCTGGCGATTGCACGAGCATGGTTTCCTAGTGGAAGACACGGTGGAGCAACTGCGCTGTGAAAAGTGCCAGCGCTTCCTTGCCGACCGCTTCGTAGAAGGCATCTGTCCCCACTGCAGCTACCCAGAAGCTCGTGGTGACCAGTGTGACAAGTGTGGGCGGCTCATCAATGCTGTGGAGCTCAGGGTGAGTTGGAAGGAGCATGCTGATGATAAAAGGCAAGAAGAGGATGATGATGAATCAGTGCTGGTTATTGCCGTTAATTGACTATTAGAAAGAGAACAGAGAGAACATGGCAGTAGCAACTGACATACAATTTGTATTCTTCTTTGTTAATATATATTGAAGGCAAAACCCACGTTCTGATACTTACTCTGTTAGATATTTTAGGTATTTGGCATTCCACTTTCTACTTTGCCTTCTCTTACCTTTTTATATATCCAATTTAAGTCAGTGACTTCCTACATTTCCCAGAGTGACTTTCAACAGTTTCTGGAGAGCAAGGGTGAAATATGGGCATATACGTATATAGATAGCTAGACATATTTTTTTGAGAATGAGGTCTATGATGCCAGCTGTACCATATATTCAAAAGGCATAATTTACTGTCGCATCAGTACATGAATTAATTTTATGGGCTGCTGTCTAAAAAATGTATGTCTTTTACTTTATGTATTTTCCACTTTGCAGAGACCTGTGCATCTAGAAATACAGACTTTCTCTTTTAATCAGCGAGGCTGACACTACAAGTTTTCATTTACTGTTAATGTAGCATTGTTGCTACACTGGAACCTTTTAAATTGTTTCTGCTTTGATGGATGGAACAATACACCTCTAAACTGCAATTTCAGGCAAAAATCAGGTTAAATTTAGCCTAACCAGTGTTGATCATTGTTGACGGCTGTCCCCTCCAGGAACCTCAGTGTAAGGTCTGCAGGCAGACTCCAGTCATCCGCTCCTCCAAACATCTTTTCCTGGACCTGCCAAAGGTATGCTTTTCACACCGCATTGTAATGGCCTTGGTTGTCCGTTCTGCTGTTTAGACAGTGCTTTTGGTCACAGGCATCGAGACAGAGTTAGCCTGTGTACAAAGTACAAGCATCAACTGTAAAGTAGAATTCAAAGTCAGATAGCTTGTGGAAGGCAGTTATCCCTGTGGTAATTTTATTATATAAACGGCTTTACTCTTTCTAGAGCTGTGGTTTAGAGTTAAGACATTTGGTGTTTTTGTCAGCATTATTTTTCATTCTCCCTCTTTCTCTCATGCAGCTTGAGACTCAGTTGGAGCAGTGGCTGGACAAGTCAACCAGCACAGGAGACTGGACAGCAAATGCCAAACAGATCACTCGCTCTTGGCTGAGAGATGGACTCAAACCTCGCTGCATCACCAGGGACCTGAAGTGGGGAACGCCAGTCCCTCATCCTGACTTTAAAGAGAAGGTCTGCTATTGTCACCTAGAGTAAAAACACATTTTTCACATTACAAATCTTACTATTTGATAGGCTTTGCTTGTTTATAGTTATTATACAGTAGAAAATATGCACACACCACTGTTTTTTCCCCTTTTATTGAAGCATAATAAAGCCCTACTGCTGAGCTAAATTACCTGCTGAAAAGATAATTAATGCAAACACTTAATATCTAAGGTCAGGTTCCTAATTAAACATTGAAAATGACTTTGCACTTCATTAACTGTTTACAAATGCTGCAGTGCTCTCTAATAGCACACTTGTGCTTCACTGGGAGACTCTCTAGATCTGGCATGTCTAAACATGTTGGAACACTGACCACTTCTTTTAATACAACCTTCTCCTAACACTAATGCATAAGGAAATTTGACTGAAAGTGCATCCGTGATTGTAATCGACATTTGTATCCAGGTCATTGTGCATCATGAGGATTTTTTAATTCCTCCTAATCTTTGTGTTCTTTTTTGACGTGTGATTCATGTGATCCAGAATTTATTTCTGTAACACAAAGCAATGCAAAAAAATGCATCCTTTGTCACTCATCATGACTCTTGCTGCCTCTGCAGGTGTTCTATGTGTGGTTTGATGCCCCCATTGGTTATCTGTCCATTACCGCCAACTACACCGACAAATGGGAAAAGTGGTGGAAGAATCCTCATCAGGTAACCCACCCCAGCCCCTCCAACAACACACATGTTGTCAGAGTTTATGAGCCGAGCAGAGTACTGATGCACGTGCTTGGCAGAGATTTTGTCCTCTTTACAACACAGAATGAGTCTGATTGCTTTTTTCATTGCCCCATCTGGTCTTTTGCACTCTCCATTAGAACAGAGTGTCATTCCTAGCCTCATATAACCCTAATGTGGAACAGAGGAAGACATAACCTCTTTGATTATGAATAAAATGCACATTCAGTTTTGTACCGCTACAATGTACACACAGTATAATGTGTAGAAGGTAGAACAATTAGTCGATTAATCGATTAAAAAGAAAATTAATTGCCAACTACAGGGTTTGTACAAAGTCTTAAAAATGCTTAATTTTAACCGTTATGTTTTCAAGGTTAGGAATATGCTTGAATTCGGATATATGCTCCTTGAAAAATGCTTGATTTTCAACATAATAAAGGAAAGTTGTTTTCTTGTGTTCATTTGTCATTCAAAGCTGCATAAGGAAATTAGGAGGCATTAAATAATCCTGATCAAAACATACAATCAAAGTTAATATGAACAGCTGATAAAATAAAAAAAGTGACAATATACATTGAATAGGAATTCTGTAAACTTTATTTTTCGCAGTTGCATTTATAGTAACAATTTAAATGAGCATGAGCAGTCAATCTTTTGACATTTTATAGACTAAACGATGAATCGATTGATCATAAAATAATATTAAGTAGCAGCCCTAGTAGAAGGAAATACAGCTCTTTGCACTTTGTGGTCCACTTCTAGATTCCTCCCCTCTGAGATAAAAGTCTCAGCATGATCAGTCTACCATAGGTTCTCTTATTTTTTGTTGATCATGATGCTGTCATCAGCTTTACATAGGAAGGAGAAGTATTTGAAATTTTGCACACATATGCGATGATATTTTAAGCTTTCACACCACTTGCCTTCCCACACAGTAAGAAGTGTCAAGCTGGAAACATGAGATAGTTAGCTAGCTTGTTCATTTACATGTGGACTTTATTTAACTGCAAGTTTTTTTTAAAGAAAAGACTTAAAACCCAATAGATTAAAAAAAAAATCTAACATATCTTCTTCATTCTCACTGACTCATCTCATCTCTCTCCATCAAAAACCCCCAGGATCGAGCTCCTGTTATAAAACCCAATAGATTAAAAAAAAAATCTAACATATCTTCTTCATTCTCACTGACTCATCTCATCTCTCTCCATCAAAAACCCCCAGGATCGAGCTCCTGTTATATGTGTGTGATGGCTTGTATTTGCAGAGAGAGAGAGGGAGAGAGAGAGAGATGGGGGTTGGGGGTTGGGGGTTGGGGAGAGCTGATAAGTCCTCTTTGAACTGGATGATCTCACGATGATCTAATATGATGTCATCCTCAAAGTGCAGTGTTGTGTCTCTGCCACCAGGTAGAGCTGTACAACTTCATGGCCAAAGACAATGTGCCGTTCCACAGTGTGGTATTTCCCTGCTCCCTACTGGGAGCTCAGGACAACTACACTCTGGTCAGCCACCTCGTTGCCACTGGTAAGCACTTATTTCAATTGAATGATTTCACCTTTTGATTAATTATATATTATTATTATTATTATTATTATTATTATTATTATTATTATAATATACTAATTGGGATTCACAACAGATCTTAAAATGGTTTTAAAAACACTGTAATGGCACATTGACTCTTTGGCCGCTGTGCAACACCCTACACACGTCATGAATGATCACATTCACACTGGAAATTTCAGGTTCACCTTTGACAGTAACTTAACATGTAACTTCCCCACAGAGTATCTGAATTACGAGGACACTAAGTTCTCCAAGAGCCGCGGCATGGGTGTGTTTGGAGACATGGCCAAGGACACAGGCATCCCGTCTGATGTGTGGCGGTTCTACCTCCTGTATGTGCGTCCAGAGGGACAGGATTCAGCCTTCTCCTGGGCTGACATGGCTATGAAGAACAACTCTGAGCTGCTCAACAACTTAGGCAACTTTATCAACAGGTTGGTAATAGTCACATGTTTTCAAATGATTTCCTGCTTTCTACATGTGATTAGCAAATAGTAGAATTTACTCTGTCAGTGTGAAATAGACCTCAGTCAGAATTCAACTTTCCCCAATGAACCTAACAAGGTAACGTTCACCAATCTCCTCATGATTCTGATTCCCTGCCATCTGACTTTGTGACATTTTATGGGTGTTACTGTTTCTTTTTCTATTTTAATTGTTTTGATCAGTTGAGATCAGTCACCAGTGAAATAAAAAATGGGGCAATCCACCTAAAGTTGCTCACATTTTGTACACAATAAGTTTCACTCAAAAAGTAAATACGCAGCAAAACTGTCATCCAGTCCAATTAACAACTAAGTTTCCAGATTGTTGTACTCATTGGAAAAAAAGTCTGTTAGAGCAGTAACTATTACAAGAGGCTCACCCTAGTTTTCTAAATTTGTTTGGGATGGTGTAATTTAGCCCCAATTACATCGCCTCAAATGATTTTTAAAAGATCAGGGTTAAATCCCACATCAAAGATTTTTCTCAGCAGCTTTTTTTTTTTTCCAAAGTACCTTGATCTTCAAAATTGGTCTCGGGCAGCAACGTTGATGCCTAATTGGTTCAAAAATATCTTGTAGATTGCATCCAGCCTAAGGTGTTGGAGGTAGAAAGCATTCTACTTCAGAAAAAAAATTCTGTCCTTGCCTGGATCCAGTCCCTACATCAATACATCATTAGTGTGTCCATCTTATGTCCACTTTTTCAAATTCATAATCGATTGTGGGCGGTGGTGTTCCAACTAATTGCTGTTCAGCCGAAATATTGTTGAGAATTTAACAAATAATCAGCTTGACAAACCAAAATGGGTGAATCCTTACTTAATATTTACCACCAGCAAATATGACGTTATTGATTAGGATGATTCAGTTATTGTAACAGTAAGAATATTGTTCTTTATTTTCCCAGGATGAAATAAAACCTCGGGGCTTGGCAGTTTCACTAATCAAAAGACTAAAACTAATTAAGAATGCAGGTTACACAAAGTTCATGCTCACACATCAAAATCACAGTTCATTGTAAATTTGACAGCCATGTCAAAGCATTTTTGTCTGCTCAGAGGCTGAGAGATGTGTAAAATATGGAACAGTCTGTTGCATCAGGTATGACAAAAACCTTCTCACTACGAACATCCTCCTGATGTACACATAAAACTCATTTTAAAAATGACTGGCTCCAGAAAGACACAGCTACGATGTAGAGGCAATAAAGGTGCTATGAAGAGTCTTAATGCAGCACACTGTTGTGTTAGTTCACACTAGCAGAGCACTGTATTACATCTGGCAACCAAATCTATAATTTATAAACAATTAGCAAGTCAAGTAACATGCCCTTCTCTCGTTTTGCGCTCTCTCTCTCTCTCTCTCTCCCCGTTTCTCTCACTGCCTTTCTCTCTCCATTCCCGCATTTTTTTCTGACCCCCATGTCTTTTTTTTTAATGTTTCATTTAACTCCCTCTCTCCCTCTCTCCCCCAGAGCTGGCATGTTTGTCGCTAAGTTCTTTGAGGGCTGTGTGCCTGCGATGGAGCTACAGCAGGAAGATAAGAAGCTCCTGGCTCTGGTGGGCTGGGAGCTGCAGCAGTACATCCAGCTCATGGACAAAGTCAAGTAAGACTATTTGAGTCACATACCTGTCAAAAGGTCAATGTTGGGATTTAGACAGAAATGTATCAATTTAATTGAAATGACTTTTCAGATGTAAAATTCTGCTTGTCTTTAATTAGTTTAATTCAGTGGTTTAAAATTATTAATATTGGAAAATGTGTATTTAAATTGTCAATTTAGTTTTACATTACTGCTATTAGATTGGTAATCATCTTGAGATGTGTCTGGACACTAAAGGTAAAACGTAATGGTAGATAAACCCATATTTGGACTGAAGTAGATTCTGTATGATGAGTTGTGGTCACACTACTTCCTTCAATTTTAGATTAGCATTGTCACGCTATCATCAAATTGTCTCTGAAATGTTCCACCAGGATCCGTGATGCCCTGAAACACATCCTCAACATCTCTCGCCATGGCAACCAGTACATTCAGGTCAATGAACCCTGGAAGAAGATCAAGGGAGAAGGTGCAGAAAGGTGAGATGGCCATGACCAGCTTAACACTACCTTGTAGTTTCATACAAGGCAGATAGATCTGTGTTGCACTTTGTCAGCTGTGACTCAAATGTGTAAATTCTCATTTGATATCAAAACAGAGTCAGAAAAAGGACTCCTTCATTCACAGACACGTATCTCTGTACTCAGGAAAAGTTGATTTGATTTAGCCCAGATTGAATTCGTAAAATCAATTTTCAGAAGAAAGAAATAATTCTATGTACAGCCAACTAGAGATCAAATTTCTGACTGATCTCTGTTTCTCCTCTTCAGGCAGCGTGCGGGCACAGTGACCGGTGTGTCTGTGAATATCGCTTGCTTGCTGTCAGTGATGCTGTTGCCGTACATGCCAACGGTCAGCCGAACCATCAGGGATCAACTCAACGCCCCTCAGTCTTGCGTCAATACCATGTTGCAAGGCACTGGCACCTTTGTGTGTGCCCTGAGCGCCGGCCACCACATTGGCACTGTGAGTATAACCTGAAAGAGTCCACACATAGTTCATACATGTGCAGACACACAAACACACAAACTGTGGAACCTCCTCTGTGTTGACGCTGGGTGATACAATGAGGATGCAACAGTCTGTCATTATTTCAGTACCACGGAGGACATTGTAGTCGTGTGAACACACACACACACATTTTTAAGAGTAATAGCCTAGACGGTGTTTTGAGGCCACAGCCTTCGAACAGCAAGTTTCTCTCAGGCCACTTGTCCCTTCAGGCTTAATTGAGGTGACCTGTGTCTGCAGCAGCCTGCCAGCGCAGCATTCGATCTCCAAGGCTATCCTGATTCGTGACTGAGGTCTCCAGAAAAGGAGCAGCAGGCGACACTATTCTAATGTCACACAAATGCACCATGCATCGACTTCTCTGACAAATTGCATCTTTTGTCATAACTGTTATGTTGCATTGAAGAGTGTTGATCACGATCGAAACTCTGCAAATGTCTCATATGCATCTCTGATATACTTACTTGCATAATCCTGTTTGTTTGAAGACGAGCACAGAACCTCCAGATTTCAATTTTCCAGCTACACTGGCCTTGGGCTGGATCCATAATCACAAACTTTTCAAATATTTGTGTGTTGTTTTTTTTTTTAAATTTGTACCCCTGCCAACCCGTTTTGTTCCCAGGTCAGCCCGTTGTTCCAGAAGCTGGAGGTGGACCAGATCGAGGCTTTGAAGAAGAGATTTGGTGGACAGCAGGTATTTGATGTTTATGATGCCTAATGGTCTGTGCATGAGTTCAGTCAGATCTTGTAGTAATATAGGATGACTATTGATGAATAATGGAATAAGAAAGAATTGATAATGCATAGGCGTTCACGGGACTCTGTCAGACTGTCGTCCTGAATAAGAATTTGTACTTAATCGGAGTACCTGTCTTTTGAAACATGATGCAGAGCAAACACACTATAAATGTTTAAATTATGTATTAAGCCTCCATCATATAGATAAAAAATAATCTCTCTCTAAACCTTCTCCTTAACCACCTGCCTCCAGCCTGAAGATGAACCACCTAAAAAAAAGGTATCGAGCGGTATTTGTGTGTGAGGAGTCGGTCCACACTGGTGCTGCTGTGTCAATGTTGATTACCGCACCCCCTCACTAATACTAGCAGCTCATCTAACATCCTCAGATTTAACATTTTTACTCATCCCTGTGTGTCCACTGTGATTCACTGTCCATTCACACTTCATGACTCATAAAATCCCATCGACGTTTTGAGTGATGAGTGTTATTGTCTGGAATTAAGCAAGTCATCTCTAGAAATAATAACCCTCAAAACGCCTCAAAATCAAACCTTAATCTGTCTGTTTCCTCCCTCAGACGACAGTTCAGAACGCTGCCAGCACTCAGCCTGCCGCTGTGTCTGCTCCTGCTGCTCCTGCTCCTGCTGCTGCTGCTGAGCTGGACCCAGAAAAAGCCAAGCAGCTCACACAGGCTGTGGCTGAGCAGGTGAGATCGCTGTTGAGCTATCAACTGTGAACCCAATTCTTACATTTTTAGACATTTTGGAATCAATCTGTTATTACAACAGCACTGTAAGTCACATTTTGTTCAATAAGATTATTTTAATTGCATTGTCTTTAAAATTGTTTTCTTATGACAGGAATAACAAAACGACTGTCCTCTTCCGTAAGGAATGAAAACAATCTCTCCAAAAATCAAATTACGCACGCAACAAACTACCAGCCGCGGAAATAAATAACAGCTCATTTTAAAAGCTGCATTTAATTAGTATCTCTATTTGGAAAATTATTTGGTAATGCTTGAGTTTGTAATTAATTGATCAAAATTGTTTTATCTACAAATTTATGATTTTTGAATTTTATTTTATACTTACTACTATAAATGCGGCGGTTACATTTTCGGGAATCAAATGTTTGATTCTCTATATTTCCAAACTCAGACAGACGCATATAATTACAAACTCACAAATTGCTGCCTTAAGTTAATTGCGTGCTATTTGACAAGAAAGCTGCCAACCTCTGTTTGTCCATATAAGCTAAAGTGTTTAATCAAAGACAAAGATGTGAGAAATCTATTAAATCCTGTCATTTTATCTGTCACAGGGAGAAAAGGTGCGAGCACTCAAAGCCCAGAAGGCAGAGAAGGCCGTGATCACAGCAGAGGTGGCCAAACTGTTGGACCTTAAGAAACAGCTGGCTCTGGCTGAGGGGAAGAGCCCTGATCCTGCACCTCAGAAGGGCAAGAAGAAGTGAGACAGGGGAAAAAAGGGAAATCAAAATGATGGAGGTTAGTCAGAGGAAGGGAAGAGTAGAATGGTTTGAGGTATGATAGTGGAGAATGAGAACAGGATGTACACTAAGAGAGAGATGAGGGTATTAGCTTAAGGCAAAGCCGTGACAGGATCTAAGACAATGTGGTATTGGCACTGAGGACTAATGAAATGCTGGATAGGCCGACGGGGAAATGAAAACACACAAAGAGAGAGTCATATGAATACAGCTACAGAATGGAGGGATTTTTCCAAATCCCTACACCAAAAGAAACTGATTTTATACTCTCCGTGTGATAAAGTCAGCATACGATATTAGCGTTGGAAGGTGTGTTGCGCATTTAAAGATGTTTTTTTTTTATATCCTCTGGAATATAGTTTTTTGCCATTTGCTACAAATACACTTTTTGGATCCAGAACATTAATTGATTATGTTCAGCTAAAACATGTATAAACTCTTCCCCTCCCCCTTTCTCATTTACCTCTATTTTACACAACTTTCTACAACAACAAAAAAATCTGTATACATGGGTGATTAAAAAGGCACACCAATAAACATTACATGACACAAAAAAATAGCAATTTTTTTCTTTTATTGCAAATTTGGGATTACAATGAAGGGTAAAATAAATGGTATGGTAAAATACATGTATTTGATGTCATCAATGATAAAAGCCATGCATATTATTGTACAATTAACAATTTGTGACTACAATGAGACAGTGAATAAGTTGGCATTTTACAGTACAAGCCATTACAGTACAATTGTGTATATATATTACAGCGTTATATAAAAATAGTAAAATCGGGCTAGAAGAACTTGTGGTGATTCCACCACAAATCTCTATAGTGATAGAAAAGGTCAGCTTAGAAAGTATAGCCGGGTCCTACTTACTTTATATAAATACACATACACACAAGCCATGGGTTATAAAAAAAGTAAGAAAGAGTATGAATTCTCTCCCCCCCAAAAAAAATCATTCTCTCATACTCACACTGCACTGGGCACTTTCAGACTTTTCCTGAGCTCCTAAACTCTCCACAAATTGGGGCAAATAATCTCTGCTAGCCAGATTGCAGCCCTTAACGTAGGAGTTACAATTATTGCAAAATGGTGGGAACGGATGACAATGAAATGCACTTTCTGCAATGAAGTTCCTCTCTGTCCAACATACAAATCATCAAATGCGCATAACTGTTATTTCTGCCATGATCCCAGTTGATGGAATTTAAGTTAGGCATTCTTTAAAATGATAAACATTAATCAAAACCACTATCAGTTGCACGTAGAGCTGTCTGTCCTTCCTTTTCCTTTAAACATGCTGTGTCTTTTTTATTTGCCGCAATGCTGTTGCAGCCCCTTCTCTCTGTGCCTCTTCTTGTCTTGACTTTCATCACTTTCCTACTTCTTGCCATCTTAAGCTCTCTGTCTTTTCCAAAAATCCTCTTGCTTATAAAATATATCTTTGGTTTCCCTCCTCTACTGTCTAAAAGGCATTTCATGACCACCATTTTACACCTTTCCCCACAACCACTTATTCCAATTCTGTTGGACCTGTCATCTTTTATTATTGTCTTCCATCCTGTCTTTCATTATTTTCCTCATTTCCTGGTGTTGACTAGTCTCTCTATCAGGGCTCTACGTGTCCTCTGTACCTCCTCTCCCAGCCTTTCAATCTCTGCTTTCAAACGCTCGTTCTGCTCTGTCAGCTCCTGTACCTTCCTCTCGTTCTCCTGCTCTCTTTCTTTGCGACTCTTTTTGGCAGACGAGTAGGATGGGGATGTGTGCTGCGTGGAGGAGGCAAAAGAGGACAAGGCACCGTTGGCCCTCTCGCTGCTGGTCCTCTTGCGTTTTCCCAGGTGGGAGGACGGGTAGGCAGAGGGAGAAGAGACAGGTGAGGAGGGAGAAGAACAATTTTGAGATGGCGACTGGGAGGCTGAGGAGGAGCAGGATGGAGAATCGGGGACACAGGGCAGTTCCTCCTCACTGGCTGAGGGAGACGCAGGATGGACATTAGTAGCCTGGTGGTGTTGATGGTGGTGGTAATAATAGCTACCGCTGATCACCGCTCCGCTCGGATCCACCATTCCCACTCCTCCTTCGCTCAGCAACTCAAAGAACTCTGGAGGCAGCAGATCACCACCGCCTCCTGCAGAGCTATCTCCGCTTCTGCCACTCTCAGCCTCCGCCCGCCGCTCTTCTGCAACAGCTGGACTCATGCAGGAGGAGGAGGAGGAAGAGGAGGATGACGATGAGGTGTGATGCAGAGGCTGGGTGCTGTGGATCTCCTCTGTTGCCCTCTGAACACCCTCGCCCCACGTCTGGCTTCCGTCAGTCAGCCAGGTCAGAGAACAACTCTCCAGAACATCCAGAAACTCCGGCTCCTTCTATAAGCACAAAATGGAAATGTCAACACCTGCCAAAACATATCAAATATGACAGTATAAGTAAACTCTTAGTATATGAATGGAATTTATTCGCAAAACACTAAAACAAACCTGAAAATAGAGAAATATATTAACGAAAATACAATGGATGCAAACACTCACCCGTATCATGGGTGTGATAACCATTTCATTCTTCAAACTACTGACCTCGGTGCATGTGGGGGCACGTGCCAGTTTTGCCCCTCCCGCGTCGGAGCCCAGAATATCTTGCAAGTCTTCATACCACGCCTCCAACTCTGCACCACACAACGGCCCCACGCCAGGGGGGTACGGCGGGGGCAGGTGTAGCCACTCGGCAGTCATCTCGCCAGTCAGTCACAACTCACAGATACTCGGCCACACGGTTCACACTGGACCTGGGGGGCGGGGGTAAAGGAAAGAGTGCAGAGCCGCACGTTAGATGACTGACACATCACAAAAACTTCGTTTTAATCTCTACTGTTCTGCAACTGATTGAGTTATGGTAGTAGTTATGAGTTATGGTTATGTAGGTATGCAGGGATAAAGGATGGCGTGCATCTTTACTAAGAATACTGCAAGAAGCCTTTATCTGTACAATTATTTACACCATGATCAAGAAAAAAAAAATAACCAAAGTACAGTATATTGTATAATCCACTTAATTGTGAAATGGAATAACAGTGACACTAAGTGAGGAAATGATTGTACTGCAATACATTTGCTGATAAGCGAAATTTGAAGATTCAAAAAAAAAATTATATATATATATATAAAAAGATTTCGATAACTTAATTCCAATACAAAGTTAATATTAAAATGAACAAATTGATTAAATCAAAATGTTAAACTTCAAACATGCAGCATTCTGAATGTCAAATATGTGAAGACCAATTTACCTTTTGAAAGTCTCCGTTAATCAAGTCTGCCAATTTGTTGGAGATAGCTTGTCCCAACAATTCTGAAAGAGAAAAGTATTTGATAGATTAATCTTTAAACAATGTGGAAAAATGCTTCTTCTGAAGGCTGGAATTTGCTGAGATTTCAGAATCAAAATGATGATTTGCACAAATACTCAGCAAGCTTGGTCTGAGAACAAAGGGTGCCTTAAATGAAACATTGATGGCTGCTTTGGGAAATGATGAAAAATTAAAATAATGATAAAACAAATAAATTGTTTAAATTGTCAATAATTGTTAAAATCATCATCAAGAATGGAGAAAATTAAATTCCTGTCACTTCATTCTTGTAAACAAAGACCACAATGTTCTCTACTGCGCCCCCTGCCTTCTACGGTCCTCAAAACATGTTGGGCTCGATAAACAAGTGGTTAAAAACGATGAGTAAATCCTTATATTGATCTCTCCGAGCCTGACAGTCACGTAGACTGCTTTTATTAATTGCTTAAAACTGTCCAAAACAAAAAATACTAAACAAACGCCATCACAATTACTATAATTATTGTAGACAAAGCTTCCAGCTGAAGATTTTCATATAAATAAGGGTTTCTGCTTTTCCCATTTGATGTGCAAATAGAAAAAATTAAAACATTATTACATAGATGTAGAGTTGGCAGTGGTGTGAATTACTAAGTTACAAAGTGATACAGAGAATAAAGAAATCCTCTTTAACTTGATGTCAAATGTTAAACTTCCCGCGGTAGCGCGACCATACAGGGAGTAATACTTTAGTTAGTTTGGTAAATACAACGTACCAATTATGATTTTCTTATACAATTATTTTATATTTAAAATATAAATATTGTCTTTTTTTAGTTGGGCTACATGTCCACTGTGAGCCAAGACAATTACGTCATGGAAATGAAAGTCCAGCAGGAGGAATGGGCGAAACAAAAGGAAACGTACAGAGAGGGGAAAAGAGTGGGTTGGAGGGAAAAAATTACAAAACAATATAAACAACTGTTCATTCAGTGCTAAACGTTTACTTTAAGTGAATTTGTCAAAAGTGTGAGAAACAAATACAGCTGTCAAAAATAAAAGCCGTTCAGTTTCGAGTCAACAGCCCCACCAATTACTGTCAGACGTCACGCGGAGTCGGCAAATGTCTGTTATTTTGTCCAAATAAAATGACACATAAAAATCTAAGTATTGAATGTCGTAGCTACAAAATTAACAAAATACATTTAAAATGGTTGGCACGCTCAACAGTCAAAACCTCAAAACTTCCTAGCTTCAATTCCGTGTGAGCTTGACAACTTGTCAGACAAAGCTGACAACCCATAAAAACAACTCGGTGTAAATTGTGATTGATTAAGACAACTGTTATTCTAAAAATGGCACTGGGATATCTGCCAAAAACATGCATTTTTTTTTCTTTACAGTACACCAGACCACTTTAAGAGTGTGTTAAGTAACGTTAGCCGTTACTCCCCGAAAGACAGAAAAACATCGACCAATAGCCAAAACTATTGACAACAATGTCTACTTACCCTTTTTCTTTTATTCGCTCGCCTTCTCGACTGTCTTGAACTCGAATGTGGATATTTTAGTAAAAATTGGTGATAGCTCATGTTAACCATTGTTCAGTCTTGACGCCTGAATGTGATTCCTCGGAAACTCCCGGCGGTGTTTATATTGTGGGAGAGGCCAACCGAACTATGCATGGGAAGATAATTTCATCACAACCTAGCAGTACCGGAATGACTGACGTCCCAACGGTCCAATCAGAAGAGCGGAGTTAAGATCTTTTCCTTGGCGACATCCAATAGAGTGACTCAAAACTAGCACCGAGGCGGGGTCTAGTGTCGCCATAACTGGTTGTTCGTTCTCTAGCCTGTATAGTTTGTACGAGCAGCAATTGTGATGCAGTCATAAGACGGCCAGGACGAATTTGGGGCGTATGGGAGTCACATGAAAGGAATGATGCAATGCTTGGCAACCAATTTCTAGCTGGGGATAACACCAGCAGAATCAGAACATGTTTTATTAAACAGTGTTGGCTCTAACTAAAATCTAAAAATATACATATATGCATGGATATCTAATGTCGAAGAATTGTTTGTTTCCGGAACACAAAAGCTGAATCGATTTTCTCACGGATTGTTTTATCGTAATACAAAAAAGTCTGTTATGTATCCATTTAGCGCTTACTTGCTGGTGTTTTTATTAATTATATTAGGCTACCATCCGCTTGTTTTCACCTGACTTTTGATTTCAGGTGTTTGTCTAAAGTTTGTCGGTGACACTGACATTAGGCTACACACACCCCTTTAACGTTACTCCATAATAATCCACGAGGGGGAAATAATAACCGGTCCTCCCTTTAACGACACTTTTCTACAGAACCAGAGTGATTCTGGAAGACAGATGCCTTTTATTTGTCATGTATTTGTAATATGCCATAGACCAGACTGTAAGCGCACATGTAGCCTACACAGTGGTGTCATATTCTCATTCATTTCATACCGCGCGCTCTGGTGCAGCTCCGCGAGATATCAAAACACACGCCCGACCGGTGGAGCGTCTGTGGCGCGAGCTCGCTGTGCTGGGTGTGATCCAACAGCAGACTGACCCCTTTTTGGTGTCCGGTTATATTTTCAGCTGTTGGTGTTGAAATGCAGCCGAATTCTTCATTAGTCCGTGATAAAAACTTTTATTACATGTTATTATGCCATACCTTATAAGTGTGTTATCATTTTATATCAATTATTACAGCTGTTATTTGGCTCTTTTTTACTATAAATCATTATAATACAAGGTGGAATTTTACAAGAATTAGCCTACATAGGCTGACACATCACACCAAAACAATAATTTCATAGGCATGTTATAGCTGATAAAAACGCAAAAAAAACAACCTACAATTGAGCAACACAGACACGCTATACAATATGGTGTTTATAACAGATATATAGATATAAAATAAATGTAGGTCCCCATTGAAATGTTAGTTTTACCATAGGATAATTCGCACTAATAGACCAACTTTAGTCCCTATGGTGTCACATTTGCCTATAGCTAGGCTATACATTGCCTATGATGAATGATTTCATCATATGAATGATTTCACTATTTAGAGGGTTTATACTAACATTATAGCTTTGTGACACCACAGAATCGATAAAGTCACTATAAACTCACTAATGAGTAGCCTCATTAGTGAGTTTATAGATGTAGAAATATTTAAAAGAATCACTAATATGTCTCTATTGGAATGTTAGTTTTGCCGTAGAAGAAGTCGCACTTATAGACTCGCTGTAGTCGCTTTTCACATTTACAGATATAAATAGCCTATGAGAGATTATATTACCAACATAAATTCACTATTCAGAAGGTTCACATGAACATTATAGCTTTGTGACACCATAGAAAAGATAAAGTCAAAAATAAATGTACATTGAGTACCATACATAGCCTACAATAAAACAAATTCAAAGTTCAACAAGGTCGCCGTCTCGGACACACATGGAGCCATACAGCAAATGTTATCCGATGTTAGAGTGTTGGATGATAACCATTAATGAGGTAAACAACAACAAAAGTGACAATAAAATAAAACCACGTTTCATCATGTTGCACTCTTGATGCGGGCTCTTCACCCCGATCCTGACACTTTTCTGCCCTAATCCCAAACTCAGCACCCACAAACTGTTTTCCATGCACGGCGCAACGTGCACGGCTCAACATGCACAGCTCAACATGCACAGCTCAACATGCACAGCCCCATAGCAACAGCGCCAAGCAGCGAATAGAAAGCTCAAATACTGTCTCTAGGACCCGGGTTAAAGCGCTGCAGGAAGCACCGTGAACACGTCACGACTTGAGTGGCTGTTGCTGAGTAGTTGAGCATACTTTCTCTACACTCCTCCCTCTCCACCCCAGCCGTCTGTTTATTTTGTCAGTCCCGTCGTCTGTGTTGTATTCATTATAAAACACTGTTTACAACCCCAGATGTAGGTTGCCTCTTTTTCAGCTTTTCAACATAGTCTGGCGATGATGGTCTCTGTTTTCTTTGTGATTGTCGTTTCAATTGACACCCTTTTATAATGAAAAAAAGTCAAAATAAAATAAAGGTACAGTATGTTATAAATAAGATATATTATTTATCTTTTATTCTGTTATTGTCTTGTAGTCTTCTGTCATTGTTTATGACAGTAAGGTGACAGAGTGAAAACAAGAGCAAATGGTCTGGTCATGTGGATCAGCTTTTAGATGAGATTTAGTCATTGCTGATATTTGGAGATATCAGTTGCTGTAGCCAAATCTCTAAATGTCTTTTTGTCTGCCTAGTCATAAATAACTGAATATTAATCTTTTTTTAATTGATATATTTTTTAGCAGACCTACACAATCCCTTCACAACTGTCATATCATATATAAACAAGAAAGTCCAGTAACACCCACATAACTTTACCTGACTGTATAACATGATAGTATGATATCTATTATACAACACAAAACAAGTTTTTTGTTTTTTTTTAAATGTAATTAAATTCTAAAAAATGGTGTTAAAGTGTGGACAGAGGAATTCATTTTTCTTCTTGGCTTTCTCTTTGTCATGCTGTCACATTGATTTATAACAAATGCTGGTGGGGTTTTTTTGTTTCGTTTTTTGGTGAAGTTTAACCAACATTCTACAATTAAAGAAATTATTTTTTTTTAAATGAAAAGAAAAATTCACAGTGGTGGCTGTTATTGTTTTGATTTATTAACACCCCAAAATCATATTTTGGCTTTTGTTTTCTTTTGTTTTACAGGCAGAAAGAGTCTGGGGAATTTCCAGCCACCACACTCCCTTCTTTCTGTACTGTGCCCTTGGTCCAAGCTCCACACCCAGTTCCCCCTGACACACACACACACACACACACACACACAC
>LKNJ01004308.1:0-33417 GCA_002120245.1 Maccullochella peelii | reverse complement strand
CTATGTCAGCTGGGATAGGCTCCAGCACCCCCCGCGACCCTCTACAGGATAAGCGGTATAGATAATGGATGGATGGATAGCCATGCTGTAGTCACAAAGGGTCCACCTTCAGCTTAATTTGCAGTATTAATTAACAACATGACTATTCTTTCAAATTAAAGTAACAGTGGAGGTGTTTGTCAGTTGATCACTTGATTAAAAATGTTGTTACACTGTTGAATCAAGACAATCAACGGTTGCATGTTGTTGTAAAATATACTCAAGTGAACTTCTAGAGATCTGCTGATTTTTAGTGTTGATTGGCCTTCATTACAAGCAACAACATGATGATGCTAATGTAGCATAGCTTCAATACAGTCAGGTCACTCCAAACTTTTCAGTATTCTTGTTGTACCAGTACAAAAGAGTCCAATTTTTCTTTTTAGCCTGGTAGGCTGCATGTTTTTGTGACTTTTGTGTTTATTCATTGTCAATATCAGACCCATATATTTGAACCATTGCAGCTTCAATTGTTGATCCTCCCTTCTATCATTTCATCCCTTGTTTCCTTTTCCTGCCAGGTTGAGGCTGCAGACCTGACAGAACGCTGCGAGATGATCAGTGACAGACTAATGACCTTGGAAGATGAATTGCAGACGGCCATACTGAACCGGGATCAGGCCCTCACCCATATCCTTTCAGTGCTCTCTAAATATACATATACCATATAAACTGTATACTATTTGCGTGTGTGTGTTTGTGTGCTTCTGTCTCTGTCCATCCATCTTAAGGACCTAATTTCCTCGAGGCCTTCCAACTCTCAAAAGTACACATCCAAACTACCTTCAGGCTGACTGATGTTAGCTTTCTGTGACTTTACCTTTGGAGGGGAAAAAAATCAACCTGTCTTATCTGACATTATGGGTCCATTCAGGGAGGGGATTGAAGATAAACTGGGATCAGAGGATTTTTCTTGACAGGCTGGACGTGCCAACTGGAAAATGAAATGGTAAAAGTCCAAGCGAGGTTATTAGAGGTTGTTTGATGTGGGCTGCCAGTCACCATGGGCTGACATTAAAGTCGTCCGACAGGGGCAGCGCTGCGTTAGATAGAGGAATGTCACTGTAATGACTCCGTTCCCATCATATCTTAATGTCCATCCTCCTGCTGACCCTCCCTTCCTCTCCTTGCCCCTCCTCCCCTCCCCTCCTCCATCTGCCCACTTCCACTTGCTGGATCTGGCTCAGAGGAAATTACAATATCCATGATAATGACTCAAGTGAAACTGTTGAAGCTGATTACAGGTCACAATACATCATTTTCCGCGCTAATTACAAAGCTGATTGGAAATAGATTAGTGTGTTTTTCTCACTCCACTCCTTCCCCTCTACACTGTGGGCTTATTAAGACAGATAGAAAAGGCAATATTTCAACATGGAGATGAAGAAAATTTGCCACCTAACCTGCTGGTTTCGTATTTATTTATTTTGTGTCACGTCTAATTTCTCACACAGGCTGCCAGTAATACCTAATCTGATGAAGATGTTTATTTAGTTTTAGGATCTCTAAAAGCCGTGTGTTTTACAGTACATCCTTCACTCTCTGTTGAAGTGTGGCCAAACTGTTTTCATATCTGATTAGAGATTCACGTCCCCCGCTGTGCTGTCAGGGGTCAGTACAGGCTCCTCCACTGTTTGCATGATATTAATGCAGCCTGGCACTCGGAGATAGACACAGATTGTCCCGCTTCTCTCCACCTCTCTGTTTTCGTGTCCTTACATGTCATTCATCCCAGCCTTTTGAAGTCCATTGAGGACACTGAAGATACAGGACAATATTGTTGTTTGCTTGCAGAAATTGAGCAGGAACTGAAGTCAGGATGACGCTACTGTTGCCATAGTGACGGGAAGATCAAACCTCCAGTCTCTAAGGGTCTTAATTGAGTCCCTGCTCTCAATACAAGGAGGTGGATGGACAACCACAGAGACTGGAATTGAAAAAGAAAGAGAGAAGAGAATAGGCAAAATTATGTCAATCTCTGTGGTTAATTTTAAAGGTCATAAAAACATAGTTCTGAACTCCATCGTCCCATTTGGACCACGCTGCCTTAAAAGTCTGGCCGAGCCTTCTGCAGTAATCATGAAAAGCTCTTTAATGGCTGGTTAATTATGAATGAGGACAATCTGTGTCCATTCAGACAGTAAAACGAGCCATCAGGTCCCACCTGCCATCAAAGCCATCCCTTTTATTTGCCACTTAAACTGGACACTCACACGATTAATTTGAGTTTCTAAGCAGGTTAAACAGTCCCCCCACTGATGACAGCCTCTATCCCCTTTCCTTGATGGTTTATGAATAATTTATCTGGGCAGTCTGTTTGCTTGGGTCCCCACACTGCCACCCAGCTTCACAGACGAGATGTGCTCATGAATAGTGAATTGCATGGGGTTAAATTGGGTATGACTTGATGATCTGTCCCAGTAATCCGTTTGGTGGCCAAATTGGAGATTTATGACTTCATCAGGTCATGGCTGTCCTCTGCTATTACCATTAACCATCGAGGGCCACGAGTGTCACATTTGCCCTGATATTTGTCTGCTGGCATGCTTTTTTATTTACATGTTAATGTGGGACTCCCAGTTTGTGTCTGTAGCATGAGATTCTTCCTTAACTCACGCTGCACAGTCGTTAGAAAAGGAGGTCCAGGAAGTAAAAGCCACTTTACAAACCATGCTCGCGCAGCTCAAAGAGGAAGAAGAGGAGGAAGAGGAAGTGTGTGAGTTACAAGATGATGACCTCATGAAAAATGGGACTGAGGAAGAAGAAGAGGAAGAGGAGGAAGAAGAGGACCAGTACTTCAGTGACAGCTGGGGCATTTGAAATGGATGCTTGTAGTGTTTTATGACCACTCACAGACTGGCTCTATGAGAGCCTGACCTCAGCTTTGCAGTCGGAGTGACCCCATATCCATTTACTGTAAAGCCTCACTCAAAGGGCTATACAACCAGCCTCTGTGGTACTGCTGAAAGTTCCCAGTACAAAGCCTTAGAAAGTCTGTGTAACATTTTATCCATCTACAAATGGGAAAACATATGAAGGACTTTGATATAAATGTAAAGTAGACACTTTAATGCAAAAGTTCCTCAAATCTTGTCAGGCTAAGTTTAATCAGCTAAAGAGTGCCTTAGGCCACTGAGCTGACAAAGTGATTATTTCTTCAATTAAGACGATTTTGGATACAGGTTTTCATGTCATGTCTTACTAGTGCTAAGCAATTAGGTGACATTTTGTTTTTACTGTAAAAACATTACACATTTTAGGTGATTGTTTGGTTAATTGAGGGTTTTTCAGCTGCTCTGATTTGTTGATTTTTGCAAACCAGTTGAGTCTCAGAAGTTAGAAATGATCTGCCTTAAAGCGAGACTGTGTAACTTTTGCTGGACAACAGCAACTTGTGGTCGCGAGTGAAAGTTAATGAATTAGGGTAGACAGTAAAACAGTGTAACAGTAGTACAAGAAGAGAAGAGTCACACAGTCAGTGAACTGTCGGTCACACAGTAATATCTATACAGTGTTTGCTTATATTAGCTAACATTAGCCACCATAAGTTATGGTAAAGCTGTACAACCAAAAGCCCTGAGTGTATTGAACTGAGCAAGGGTGTAGAATGAATTTCAAAAGTTGCATAGTCTTGCTTTAAACTTCAATGACAAAGACAGAAAATTAGCAAGCCTGAAGCTGAAAAATCACTAATCGCTCACTACAACCACTTGTTTGAATTTGGCCGAGGACTGAGTGGACAATCTTAACATGTTTTACTGGTAACAGTCTTGCACATAAACTAAAATGTATGCTTAATTTTTAGGTTAGCTTGCCACTTTTGTGTGTTTTCCGTACGATTGGACTTCAATTACATGTAATTTTGTCCATGAAATAAGTCATTTGTGGTGCTACAGAATGTGAGCTAACTTGAACACTTTATTATTTTCTTTGTGTGGAAAATGCAATATTTAGATTATTTTCCCTCCCTGTCTTAAAGCAGTGTGTGCTTGGAGAGATGCTTTGTATTTTAAAATACGTGTCACAATAGTCACATTGTGTCTTATGCTCGTAGGAAATATTGAAGGATAAAATATCAGCGGACTCATAAGATAAGTATTTACACCTGCTGTTTGTTTATTCTAAATTTATTTTATCTGTCACTGATTATGTGTTATTTTTATTTTATTGTCCGCTCAGAATTCTTGTTCATTCCACTGGGTGTCACTTGACATTTTTGTACTTTCACCTTTTAATCAGGTTTTTAATTTACTGTGCAGCTTGAACTTGCTGTGTCATATTTTATATTTATTCCTTACAGCATCTCACTAATTACAGCATGTACCATTCAGCCTAATGTTGTGTCCTGCTGTTTTCTTCTTGTATCGAGTTACAGCCCCTCTGGTGATTTTCCCTCATATAAAATGTGCGGGCATGCCGCCCGGCAAGTGAGGGCATTGGTGACAGGAAGGAGATATCAATACGGTAATAAAGGTCCTCTAGTGAGGTCTTTAGGGGATACATGGGCTTCTATTGTTATCTCGCCCCAGCAGCGGCGGTGTGGCTAATTGGGAGGCAGCCCTTCAGAGGACATGGCAGGGAAAATGGGATGGTGTTGCTTTGTCTCCATCTGATTCTACCCTGTGTTTTTGGAGCAGGAGGCTGTTGAGGGATCCTCAGAGGCGTGTCTGCAGTCCCACGCTATGGACTGTAAACACAGCTGAGTGCTCAGGGTTTTTCCCGCTGCAGCACAATGGGCCTTTCTCACATTACAGACAGGTTGCAAGCCCCTTGCCAGGCCAGAAGTCACCACATCTATCAGCTCCAGGCAGCGTACAGACAGAGCCTGGCACACACACCTTCCTGCCTAACACCCCCACCTCATAATTGAATCTGTGCTTGCACCATACTGTGCCCCGGCGTGGCAGCTCTGCTCATAAAATGGCCACAGAGAAAAACCCAGATGGTTTTCAGCAGGCAGATATAGCAGGGTGAGATGTTTCCTGATGTATAATGAAGCATCATGTGGTGCAAGGTCCTTTGTGTCTGCAGTTTGGTTGCTATGATATTGTACGATGTTGTTATATAGTATAATTACATATTATATTATTCTTTCCATGCTTTTTCTATACAATCCAGTCAGATCCGCCTCTTAGTTTCTGTTGCTGATAAACATGACAATGGGTCCCTGATTTCACATAGAGGTAGACAAAAGCAGGCTCCTGATTTCTAGCCGGCAACTGTTGATTTGTCGGCTTCATGAGTTGATTTAAAACATAGTCTTTTTATGTTTCCAGCTGACTTCAAACAACAATAAGAAACCCTCTAAAATGAGTCTTAAATATGCACTTGATGGCGACATACAGTACGTCATATTGTGCTACAAGACTGAAGCTGAAGCTGTTGCTGTGTAGTAGGACAAATACTACACAGAGGAGGTGTTAGTCATAAGCTGATGTTAAAAAAAAAACATTAAACATAAACAACCCACAAAATAAGGTAATATGAAATGCCCCTGTCCTTGGATTTAACGCTAGGATACTACTATAGGTACTATCTAGTTGGCTGGACATGCTAACGTTTGCATCTTACGTTAAAGTAGACAAACATTCCTTACACTTTTGCTCTCGTATTTTTTTGCCTTTGGACAGGGTCCAAACACATCACTCATCATCAGTATCAGTCTTACTACAGCCCCATGCAAACCACTTCAACATGTGGAGAAATCTAAAGCTTGACAGATGTGCTGTGCCTAGTTACGGTTGCTAAGCTATAATTGGACAATTGCTGTTCTGGGGAGGGTTTTTGGCAAATAGTCACTTGGCAGTTTTTTGTTCAGGTAGTGTGGAACTTTTCTACATTGAATACATAAATAAATCAATAAATACAGTGCTAGAAAATTTGCCAGTGAGATGAGATAAATTGGTCTGTTTCCAAAACAAATTGATTAATTTTAAGACATTTCATGTGTCTCTTTGGTCACACACACACACAAGCCTGTCTGATTCTACCTCATCTGAAAATGCCATGCAAATGCAAGTGATGTTGTTCCAACCCATGTTCAAATGTTTCTCTGAAGAATATTTCATGACTGAATATGAACGAATGAATGATTGAGTGTGTCTGTATCAGGGGATTTGGGTCTGGGATGTGGATTTGTTTATTTGATTCCCTACTGAGTTGTTATGTTGTCTGACAGATACATGTACAAACTCTCTGAACCATGGGAGAATCATAGATCGTGTTGCCGATTTTCCTCTCGCACCGCTTCAACCCGGCGTCACAGACACCACTAATGAATGCAAATTGAGCTTCTTTTTTTTTTTTGTATTCATGCCTTTCACATCCTCCGAGATTTCTGTATGCTCCTCTGAAACTGACACCTTTTGTTATGTGTGAGCGACTGCATGTCAGTTCTGGTCATTGAGTCAGTGAAGTTAACTCTCCTGAGAGGTGTTTTTGTACAGAGCAAAACTGGACACTGAACTCACCATCTGCAAGTGGCCTTTTATTCGACTCTTTTGAGTGGTTTTAGGAGCTCATTCAAATTCACTCTGCACTTTACTCAACTGTTGAATAAATTTAACTGAGCAATTAAATTGGGGGAAAATTCCTGTGGAATTAATAAGCAATTTAAATCATTTGATTGCAAGTCTTCCCAACTCAAAATCTGCATATTTCTCTGTCAAACCAGTAAAGGAAGTACGGCACAAATGAAAAACAGAGCAGACTGAGCAGAGACAACAGGAAATAGCCTGCCTCATTCTTTTTCCTGTGGTCTGATCCTGATGTTGAAAATCACACTTAATTATAAACACTGTGCCAGTGGGAGCTTCAGTCTCCTCAGAAACAGACCTATTTCCATCAGTTATGGCTGTACGGGAAATCACAGGTTTGGAAGAAATGCACTCAGAGACGCAAGCACATGTCTATTTTCATCTTCAGTTTGACATGTCTAATTTACACGCTGCCCCTTTCAGAAATTACATGTGAAAAACTGAGAGCCCTTCTGAAGAAACACAGGAGTTTCAGAGAACAGAAGTGGAAGGTGTGCGTGCAACACATGTCTTTGCAGTGCAGAGATAGATGTACTGGTCCTGCAGGAACCCAATCAGAAATATTACTCATTTACATATTTAATCATTCAGACTGAATTTGGAATAATTAGCCTGCATGTGATCTATCTGAGCAGTATAACCCTGAGGAAAAAATAACAGAAAGCCACATTAAAAGATATTTAAATCATCAAATGATTCATGTATCTGATATCTAATATGCCTTAATAATGAAAGAGTCTGTACTCTGTGCTGTGAACCACTGGGACTGGACTGACAGTGGAAGTTGTATGATGATAATACTTTACTGAGTAGAAGACCATTGAAGAACAGGACTGTTTAATAGCACCACAGTGACAGTGATAAGCTCTGACAGTCCCACTCCAATTTTCATTTTCATAGAAGAACATACATCATATACAACAGTGATTGAACCAATCCATGTTTTATGTCCCATTTTCTTGTAGCTCTTTCCCAGGACAACTGCTCTGGCACACAATAAGCGATGTATTTTGAGTTTTGGAATAAACCAAGAAAGTACAGGGCAGTTAGCATAAAAATATGATAGCAACCTCTGTTGAATAGACACAAGAAAACTCAGTGAAAAGTATATTAAGTATTTATGTACTTTGTGAGAGTGGCTGTGGGCACACATGTACTTATAGGACTGGTAACATCCAGGTAACGTCTATTTTGTGTTAGGGTGAAGGAGACTACTGCCGTGCAGTCGCTGTATTTACATTCCTCCATGCACTGTGATAAAGAGTGTTGATCGCTTTGTAGTGGAGGTGACTTTGCTACATACTGTCATGCTAAAAGGAGATTATTACTATCTAGTAGTCTATCTTCAAATTCCTTAATGTTGTTTTCTTTTCACTATCATCAATCTCCACCTGAAACAAAAACCACAAGCAGCCCGAGCTGATCACAGTTCTTGCTGTAGCCTCGACATGCAGTTACATTTTTTGCCTATTTCTAAAAATCCTGGCTACGGCCCTGCGTACAGCCTTGCATCAGTGTGTTGTGTTCACAAATCTTTTCTTAGATCAAAAATTGTCTGTATTATATAAAGACAACACATTTACAAATGAGTAAATGTGTCAGAATTTACTCAAGAGTGACCCTAAAGAGACATACTGAACACTTTTTGGATGAATTTGATTAAAAGACAAAAATTTCAAAATAATGTCACATACTGTGTATTTAATCCCAGTTAGAGGTATAACAAGTGCTCATGTCAGACTGCTCTAAAATGGTTTTCTCAAAAGGCAATCGCTTTAAAAGCCTAAGCTTGCTTCTTTGCCCAAAAACCATCAGAGTAATAAGATCAAAGCCAAGTGGAACTCAGTGTGACACGCCATCAAATCGCTGTAAGAAGATTTACTGTATCCACGTTCCTTTGTGAAACATCACTGTCAAGCCTTAAACAACAGTGCTTTTGAAAAAAAGGGTTTGTTTTGTTTTGAGCGAAGAGATGTTTTGTGCTGCTACCTCATGTGTGCTATCAAGAGGAATGGGATACCCTTTTTTTAGCAAGTCGTGTAACCAGCAGCGGAAGCAACAGAGAATTGATTATTACTTCGATGTCCAAGCAGGAAAAACATATTGTTAGTAATTCCTCCAGGGAGAGATCCTTCATTTAGATCTACCATGGAGCACTTCCACCAAGAAGCCCAGACATTGGATCACCTTGCAACATCCCTAGGGGACGTGGCTGTCACTGGGAAGCTGAAATATCATGCCAGCTCTGCCATCCTTCCCACTTAGTCTCAAAAACAGGCAGGTACCACACCAGGGGGAGACAGAATCGATAGATCTGATGGATGGAGCTGGCTGCCTTTAGAAGAGGTGCTGGGGGACGGAGGGAAGGGGAGAGAAGTAATGAGAGCTCCTTTGAGCAATGGGGAGGTTTTTGCCATGGGAGGCTGGGCGCATGGCCCTCTTTCCTTTCACTGGAGCTGCCAGTCTAGCCTAATGAGGCTTAGAGGAGCTGCTGTCCTGGGGAGGGAGGTGGTGATGTGAGATGCTGCTTCTCAGCAGCTGTCGGTCTGTCAGTCTGTCTAGACCAGCCTGCACCCACAGAGAACAAGGAACACAAGATATGACATACCAGCACAGTATGTGAAGTTCACTTTTTGGGTGTGGTTCTGGACTGCTGGTTGATCTCCAAAGCTTGGTGCTCCAGATGTAAAACAGTCCTATTAATGCTTAAAGCTGCACTAATCAATATTTTTCATATTGACAATGGATCAAATGACATAGTGTGAAAGGGGTCACTCGTAGTGATGAACCCACAGAGAAGTTTTACCGATTCTTCAGTTCCCCTCGGATTTTAGCTCATTGTTCTGGTTTTATGGCCCACAACTTTACTGTCAACTTTACTCTCATCAACCTCGTTTCTAGCTGCTGCATCCAGATGGTTTCAGTAAAAAAAAAAAAAAGCTCTAAAGCTCACTGTATGCTACCTGCCCAGCACCAAACAGCAGACAGTAAAAGTTAGCGACTACCTGGTGAACATAGTGGAGCAATTGGCAGCTAAAGAGCGAGATATTTCCCTCTGGAAGAGCTAATAGGAGAGTGAATGTTGGACTGACATTTGCCATGTGGACACAAACACAAATCAGCTCTTTGTCTGCTAGATGTGTAAGTTGGCATGCGTTTGCTAGTACGTTAGCCAGGGCAACATTACATGGTGATAATATGCCAATTTTGTGTTTGCAGCGTGTTGCTCTGGCCCCAAGTGGCCAAAATTTTTTAACTACTATATTAGGGTGCAGGATGTGACCCATGTGGGTTTTCGAGGGTCTATGCTAATGCTGCTGGTTTTACAACGAAGTTGCTAATTGAATGAATAGTGTTTTATACAGATTTGGTTTTTAATGAAACCCTTTTAAGTCGGGAAGCATGTCCTTAAAGTTATACTCCACCCAAAATCAATCTTTAGTATCAAACACTAAACTCCTGTAGGTTTTAAGGTGGCTGTAAAAAGTTGGTAGTTTGCTCCTTCATGAAGAACAGCAGTTCTGTTCATCTTGGATTTTGTCACTTGGATAATGGATTTTAATTGGGACTGTCACAACTCAGGAAAAGCAGGATTGGACCCAAACACAGATAATGCAGGCAGGGCGGTTGAGTTCAAAGATTTATTTTAAATAGATGGCTTATAGGCAGGTAGGGTAGCAGAAGCTCAAAAGCAACATAGTAACATGGCAACTAGGATGAACCAGAACAATGCAAGTGGACCGGTATATGTAGAGAGTGGCTGATGAGGGAATGAGGTGCAGGTGGGGAGATGGGCGAGGACGCTCAGGTGAGGGGAAATGAGGTGATTGCAGGGCAAATGGGAGTAGCAGGAGGAATGACAGGATTATGGAAGCTGTTGTCTTCCAAAAGTTGTTGAAGATTTTCACGTTTTGTTCTACAACATAAAGTACGTCAGTAAACACCCCACTTGTGAATTTTGAAGCTTTTGCGTGTCTTTAAAAAGGCGGTTGCTAACAAGTGGCTAAATGAGACTACAGAGGTTGTCGGGGACATTAAACGTCATCACGCCGAACACAAAAACTCATCTACTCACTCGTCCACCTTTACAGCCTTGTTGTGTTTATACTCACGCTCTTGCAAACTATTCTAACTCAAACTTTCCGATAGGCTTTTGTAGAAGAGGTAAGTGCGTGAAATCAAATTACTAGAAGTCATTTCACCGTGGGGTAGTTCGTTTATGGCCTAACGTTCTGGAGATTGCATTTACGCTTAAAAAATCATAAAAGTGGTGTTCATTTGTGAAGATTATCTTGCTGAACAAAACGTGTAAGTATCATACATTTTTGTTTGCCACAGAGCTTATTTTAATAATCCAAAATCTAATGGAAAAATCCCATTGGCTTTTTTTCACTCACTTCTCGTTCACACACGCACACACACACAAAATTCAGTGTATCTGACAAGAGCCCAACACACTATAGCGATTTTGCCTTGAGACGTGCAACATTTGAAATAAATGTGTCAGGAGCGGCTATATGGGCCCTCTTAAACTTTCCCATCCTTTCCAGCGCTAACACACTAACGTTAGTATGTGTGTTCATCATCTTCATCATCTGTTTGCTGCATTAGTGACAACACAGCAAACAGATGATGAAGAGCAGCCCAAGGACATTAGTGCCATTTGGAATTTAAAATGGAAGCCGGGTGAATAAGGGAGGAAGAAATGGAGAACGACAGAGAAAACAGATAGTGATGCGAGTATTCCTGTAGGGGAGGATGTATATCTATAAAAGATGCAGGCTGTAATGCACATCTGAAAATAGATGCCAACAACACAAAGTAGTTCTGAAATGTTTTGCTGTTTCACAGGAACGCTTGTCCCTTGATGTATTATTAATCATATTGTACAGCTACAAATGTTTAGAATTACAGCTGCCTACATCTGCGTAACAATCATCCAGCATGAATTATCTAAATGAAATAAAAGTGGTAAACCTAGATAAGCAGACTTACAGCTAGAGGACACAAGATAAATTTAAATGGAAACATCAGCATTCATCACAGAGCTTGAGAGTGGATTAAAGCTGCATATTGTGACACCAAGAAAAGCACAGCAGTCAAGTTAAAAAATGTGTGTGCGCGTGTGTGTGTTTGCAGAGGGATTTTTCTGGACATTCTGGGTTTCTTAAACTGACTTTAGATCCGTCTGATGTTTGGAGATTTGCGCTCAGTATATTTGGGTGAGATTTGCGCTCAGTATATTTGGGTGAGATTTGCGCTCAGTATATTTGGGTGAGATTTGGGCTCAGTATATTTACAGAACATCCTGTTTTAATATCCTGCTCTGATTTTACCTCAGGCAGAGACTTTGGTTGAAAAGGCAATCTCGAGCACTGAATTTTATTTGGAGGTAGTTTTTTTTCTTTTGGGATACAAAAAGAACTTGTGAAACTCAATTTGTGTGTCTCAAAAAATCAATATAGGACTTGTATAAATAAATAAAAAATTCACTAATTGCTTCAAACCAGGTTTATTTACCTAATTAAGTCGAGTTTAATTTAATCATCATGACAGTGTTTTCTTTGTCCTGCAATGGTTCCTCTTCAAATATTAGTTTGCTCCAATGACTTTCAAAACTGTATAAATAGCCACAGGGGCACTGAAATGCAAGAAACACTGACTTTTAACACAATCTGTTAAAACTATGACAGGTGCAAGCTTCCTCAGTCAACAGGGGAATCAGAGACGTGCTTACTGTATATTAATTGCTTAGAGTTGCACTTGTTTATGGATTAAGTCCAGTACATACATCCCAACCCATGTCAAATACTGTAGTCTTAAATCATCTTAATCTGAATGAACCCCAGTTTAACCTCATGGTCACATACCGTATCATAAACTGGTTGCATGTCACGCTTGCATACTAATCCGGTTGTTTATGGATATTTTGTATTTTTATCATCTATCTATTTATCTTTTGTAAAGTTTTAATGTAGGTATACTCATAAAGAAAATGAAAAAAAAAAATGTGCATGACATTCCAAATGTGTCCTTTTTGTAAAAGTGATCCTAAAATACATTCATGAGAGAATCAGAATCAGCTTTACTGGCAAAGTATGTTTACACATACAAGGAATTTGACTTCCTGTACTTACACACAGTTCCAAGAACATTTCACAGGAAGATAGAAATAGACATGCAGTACAGCTAAAAGCGAGAGCAACAAAGCTGTGCAAAGATAGGTGAAAATAAACATGAAACTAAGATGTACATACAAGTAGGTAAAAAAAAAATAGGTGTATAAAGATAGCATATGGATAGCATGTAGATAGCATATGTTCATATGACACTCCCTTAACATTAAATAACTGGTTAACATCTGGCGATACAGAGCATTGCCAAATCCTTAGAATTAGGACGGGCAGCTGCTCCTGAATTTATAAGTTCTGATTTGTTTTTTTCATTCAGTTTGATCTCCCAACAATCCTGGTGGGTGTCCAATAAATCCTTCAATTTTATTCTGAATAATAAGCTTCCCTCTCGCATCTTGTATGTTTTCCTGAATTCAACGAGATAGCTATCCATTTTATGAAGGTTATTACATATGTTCTTCTGTAATTAATTAATCATTTTATGCTTTAAATTTAATATGAGGAAATTACCCGCAAAAAACTTGGTTCTTACTGTTTCATAGTTAAAATGAAATGGGCATTTAATGACACAGTCTCTAATTTGCAAGTGGAAGCTCGGTGTGGATCTCAATACATAAGCTGCTTAGCATCATAGGATGCATATAGTATACATGAGTGTGTATGTCTATCTACCGGTATGTGTGTTTAGATGTCATTTTTATGCTCTATGTCAGTTAATCCAGCGTGATGATGGCGTAATCTACCGTCATCATCAGGTTAAAATATCAATTTGTCGGATATTTTGGGATCAAATACCTGCAAAACTACATTCCCATCAGCCTGGCAATTGGCAAATGTTAGCATGCTAACACACTAAAGTAAGATGGTGAGCATGGTAAACATTATAGCTGTTAAACATCAGCATGTTAGCATTGTCATTGTGGGCATGTTAGCCTACTGAAGTTAGCATTTAGCATCACAGAGCCGGTAATGTGGCAGTAGACCTTTAGTCTTGTTTTCATGTCGTAGTCCTAAGTGTTTTCCACAAAAATAAAAGCAAACTTGTGTATCACAATGACAAAAGACAAGGCCAGAAAATAATAATAATAATAATATGAATCTCTATAAATGAAAAGAATAACAAAACTAAACTGAAATTTTAAAGGTGATTGTCAGGAATGTCTTTGTTTTGGTCAATATGGTTCAATTGGCAGTGACCATTGTTTGGTAATTATAACATTACATGAGATGGCATGGTTTCTTAGTGTACCAGGACTGCCCCTTGTGCTCATACAGAAAGGTAGAGCAGAGGTAATGAGGTCATATCTATCCTTAAAATATGTAGGTCTCATTTTATTGTTCTTCAAAAAATAAATGGTTCATTGATATAACTACTTTGAGGAACTCTTCATGGCAAAAAACAAAGTCTTCCGTTTGACCCCCTCCAAATATCTGCAGCAGCATGAAAAAATCCTGCATTTTGTCCACATGCCTTACTGACCTTGTCCAGTCTGGAACATCATATAACATTATAAATTAAGACCATGGCAGTATCAAGGGCAGAACAAGCAAACAGCAAACATACAGTGGCACTACGAGTTGAGGTCTGTGAGGTTGATTAATATACTGCTGGCAGATTAATAATATACAGCTGGCAGAGGGACAGAGGAGTGAGCTGCCATATCCTGCTCTGTAGCCGGTCCACTGCAGAGCCATGAGGTCACTTTGTTGTGTCTCCCCAGGAGGTTTCCAAAAGCAGCCATTCCTCCCGCAGTGTAGGAAGTGAACTTGAGGAGCCCTTTGTAAACACCCAGGGGAATCTGTCTCTCTGTGACCCCGAGGTCAAGGACACAGTGGGAATGGCTACAACTGAACTACCTCTGTCTGAAAATTGGGCATCCTATTTTTTTCTCATTCCTATTCTCTTTGTTAGTTGTTTCTAAAGCTTTTACTTTTATATCTCCCACTGGGCTTCATTTATTACAAAGTGAGAAGGAGAAAGGGTTTTTTTAATTGAAAAAAAGTAAAAACTATTTTAGGCGAGTGTGCACACACACATGCGGTTCATTACTGGGGCAGAATCTAATTCATTTCACATCCAACAGAAGTTGTATCTGATTTGGGAATTATCTACAATGCGAAAAATGGTCAAGCATATGTATGCATTTAGTATAGAAATCAATTGAACCCTCCAGTATTCATGAACTGTCAGCCCCAGTGATCATCTTGTTATTGGTGATAAATGGAACTCCAGGAAAAGAGCATGAACAGTGGCCTTGGGAGACTTAGCTATGCTGCCTTCCCTTTGTTTTTGTTGCCATAGCGCTGGCTCATCCATTCCTCACATTGCTCCCTGTCCAGATAGTGTTACTATTACTCACACTCTGTAAGAAAGAAAAGACCCCCCCCTCCACCCCCCGCACGTCCCTGTGCAGTCTCCAGTACACCAGAGTGCCCCATCAGCACCACCATGCCATCTGCAGGCACAAGACTCAGAGCAAACCCACTGGGTTTATCTGTCACTGAGCAGACTGCGGGACAGGTGAGGTGGTGAGGTGAAAAATAACCTTCTGGCTGGTTTCTCTGAAAAGAGCCAGAAAAAGAGGAACCTCCACGAGTAAAGAGAATGGACTGGAAAAGAGAGGAGCATCATTCTTCTTCTTTTTGATGGGTGCTCGCATTTCAACGGCGTGCCGCTCGTGTGTGTAATGTTTGTGACAAAACAATCAGGGAAGCCATAATAGCTCATTGTGGCTCCCTGGCTGGGTCAACAATAAGACTCTGTGATATCTGATATTGATGCCGTGCATACTGAGGAAACGATACAGTACATCTTTCAGTTCTATCTATTTTTTTCTCTCTCTGTTCATGCATAAATGCATTAAATGGTGTAATGAAATTTTGGGTTTGGCAGCACCTGTAAGGTAAAATTTGATGAGAAAATGGTTGGTTGCTAAAAAGGTGTCCCGTTACTGCCACCCACAGCCGTGGCAGCTTCGCCAAAAATAGTCTTGTCGTCTCCTTCCATCCATCAGCAATGTGGTTGACTGCTTCGCTATAAGCAATTACCGCTCCAATTGGGCTTAATGACACTGAGAGGGAAGCAGATCTGCAGCTCGGGGAGCAGCTATGTGCTATTTATAAATCTTTTGAAAAGACACCTGACGCTGCTCCATCAAAGCTTTGGGCTCCAGCGAGAGCACCTTTACCCTGTTTGCCAGCCAGTGATTGGCTCAGGTGTTTCTCCACCACACCATGACCTACTTCTATAGCTGGTGGACCTGAACCAGCATGGAGCCAACCAACAGGAGGACAGCTATCATTGTCATCATTTTTATCTGCAGCATCACTCTGAAAATCATTTCTGTGTCATACCGATGAAACACCTCAGAGATGGGCATTCACCTGTTGTTCCGCTGAGCTTTACAGGTTTGTCCCCAGTATCCCATGCAAACTGAAATTCATCCAGTGCTGAGTCCTGCTTGAATTGCATTCGGCTAATTATTCTCCTGTTAAGGATATTCCCTGTGTCGGGATGTGTCATCCATCTTTGTCTGTCACAGCTCACTTCAGCATGGTAGCACATGACAGCTTCAGCATGAGTATCCACAGACTGATTGATATCTCCATTGGCACGCCCACTCAGGGATAATGGAAATGAATGACAACACGTGCAGAATGTCTCTCGGGCTCTGCATGCTACATGAAATACTACCGGGGAGGTTTCTCCACTTCCTCTCCATGCACACCTCCCACAGGACGCATTTTGGCAGCTACACTACCTTTAACATGACCACACATGCATTTTGGTTTTTATGAATACACTTCGTGGAGGGTGTTGTGATGAATCAGCCAGCTGGGGTCTAAACAATGTGCTTATTATGTTGTGGGTTTGGCTCCTTGTCATCCTGCTTTCTTCTTTTTTAAATTAAAGCTGCTATAATCAATATTTTATAATAACAATCGATCTAATTACAATATGTGAAAGGGGTCTCTCATAGTGACGAACCCACAAAGAAAATCACCTGACCCTGCAGGGAACCGCTCTACAGAGCATTTTAGCATCTTTCAGCTCATAGTTCTGGTTTTTATGGGCCACAATTTTAATGTTTTGGCTCACTCTCACAGCTCTCATCAACTTCATTTCTGAAATTGTTTTTTTGGTTGCTGTTGTTTTTATGTTCTACACTTGTTTTCTGTCTTTTTAAACTGCACTTACCTGCATGAAAGGTGCTATACAAATGAAATTTGATTGATTGTTTCCAGCAACAGCAGGCAGTGGTTTCCAGCCAAAAAGCTCTGATAAACCCACTGGAGTTAAATTCATCAGGTGACCAGAAACACAACTCCTAATGAATGCTAATGTTGCTCCGAATCATATTGTTTGCAAACAGGTTCACCATAAAAGGTAATAATATGTCAGTTTTGTGTTTACAGTTTGTTTCTGCTGCCCCTAATTAATACAGGTTTAAATAGTAAGGTATGTGTGTATGATATTGCAATAAAATTGTTCTGGTATGATGTTTCCCTTATTTTATACAGTACAACCATAACTGAAATGTAAATCATTTAATTAAGAAAAAACCTGTCCATTTCCAGATTAGATGTACATTTTCATTATACTGTAGTTGTATTATAGCTATGTGACTTCTGTACTTGTCAATCATCAAATCTAGTCAAATGCCAGCCATGACCTAAGAAAAACATCTAATAATGCATAGAGAATTAATAATGCATAAAAAATCTTTACACTGCTGTAAATTTTACAGCCATTTCCCAGAGGCCGGGAGTAATTTACCTCTCTCTCTAGTTTGGAAAGGCTAAGCTGTCAACAGCATGTGATCCTTTAAATACCTGTAATTAGCTTGTAAGTATGACAAACAACAGAAACACCTATAAGAAAGGGCTGCATCATCTATCATCATATGGTAATAATTATAGAAACATGTCAAAGAAACTTTTTTCTCACTTTGAATACAATCAGTCTCACTTTGAGATGACTGATGTTTCTTGCACATCATTATAAAGGATTGTAATATTGGGTAAATTCAGATTCTTGCCTGACCATTAAAACCACAACAGACCGCAGATTGCAGATTTTCCAATATGCTCAGAGGACTGTTGCTTGTCTTTCACACTTCCAGTTCACACACTCCAATTCTCTCTGCCAATTACACATTGCATTTCACCCACACACTTTATCTGGAATCAACTGCCAACCAGCCACACTGCTATGTTGTTTCCAGTCCTGTGTATTTCATCAAAATCCAGTCACATTTAAGCGAGTGACATAAGACACATTATTTGGAGGACCTGTTCTGTGAAATACCAGCATGATGACACTGTGGCATTTAGCTAGAAAGACAAGCGAAGCTCTTGAAGGCTTCTTACTGCTAAGTCTAGCTGGCTGCAGCCCCAGCCACCAGGAGAACAGGAGCTGTACCCGATTGGTTATGAAGACGCTGAATCGAGACTGTTTACAAATGTCAGGCTGGTCCTGCCACACTTGTAAAAGATAACATTACAGAGCTCAAAGAACACCCACCTCCCACAATTAGAAGATAATAGAAGTTGACTTTTACAAATGTGAAGAGGTGGCCTTTTCAGAAGGCATTTCATCAAGTGCGGCCAGGGCTGCGCTGATTACCCAAGCCACCAGTGCATGCCAGATGTCATTTTTTGTATCTGGAGGCCAAATGGCACTGCCAGTAATCAATCCAGATATACATAAGACTTATATTTATTACATGAGGATTATCTCCCTGTGCCAAAAGGAATGCTTAGAAAGATGGTTCTCTTTTTGGACTAAATCAAAATATACTCCACATTTAAAAGAGGCATTAAATGATCTGTCTCACTGTAGTGCATTTTTACTGAGAACACAATGAAATCCTCAGCATTTTTCAAGTCATTGGAAGGCTTGCATGTGAAGTTGATTTGAACAATGCATTTACCAAATGTTGACAGCTTATTTTTGATATTTTTAATCAAGCTATATTTTTTCCACACAGCCCTTTTGACTAGATAGCATTACTATTACTACTGTAGCATGGGCAGGCTAATTATCTATCTTCGAGTGAGGGACCTGACAGGGTGTCTGTAAGCTCCAGACAACAAGCCAAGGCTGAAAACTGCTTTGCAAAACAGAATTTCCTGAAAATAAGCCTGATTTACAGAGGTTAGCCTGGCCCAACTGGTGGTCTTGCTTGTACCCCAGATTTTCAGACATTGACAGTGTAAACTATTTTAATATCAGTAAACTCTGCTATAAAACAAATCTTTGTTGCTACCAGAGATCTGTTTTTTATTCACCGTTTGATTTACTGTGAAGAGACCTAGTTTGGGAACACTGACAACGTAAACACAATGTGTGTGTCGATTGGTGAGTTTTGTTTCATCATTAATTAATGCTATGTTAGGAATCAGATGAAATCCAGTTGCAGCAGTTCATAGAGAAAGCCAACAGCTTTTGTATTTTTGTGACTTCTCTGTCGCAGTCACTAAACATTAGCAGATCTTTTATAAATGCTATGTGCTGTAGCTTTAGATTTAGTCACTGTAGAAGATCAAAAATAGTTTGAAACTGAGTGAGTGGGTAGGTAGACCTATCTTGTATTTCTCTGTAGGCCTTAACATGTTGCTAACATTAGCATGGCAGGCTCATAACTTGCTATATTAACATTTTTAAACCTGAATTAATTGATTTTTTTTGGCCACTTGGGGCCAGCGCAATAAGCTGTAAACACAGCATTTATGTTACCGGTATTCATGTTTTTGCTCCAACTCCTGAGGGAAATATCTGGCTCTTCAGCTGCTAAATGTTCCACTATGTTCACCAGCTAGTCGTAGTAATTACCCAACTTTTGTGCACCGTAGCAAACATTACGAAATAAATTGTGTTGGGGAATGTTACCTCCAACATGACCGCTCCCCCATCTAGCTTTATTCTTGGCTCCCTCTCTGTTGCAGACTCACAGAATAACAGCTACTAATGCACTGACCCCCTCAACCTGTGTTGCTGCAGACCATTGAGAGAGTAAAGCTGATGCCCCCGGACAGAGCGACGGATGGAAAAAACCTCCATACAGCTCAGGAAGTGGCCTTTTCTTTCAGTGGAGGAACATGACTACACATAAGAGAGCTCACTTTTTTTTTTTCTAGCTGAGTTAATCATTTTCCATTTCCTCTGGGAGTTGGTCATTCTGGTGAGTGTGCAGTGTGGAGTTCACTGAATCAAGATTAAATTAGTTTTAACATAAATAGGGAGTTAGTGCAATACCAGGTGCTAAAAACGGCTAGAATTGGTGAAAAGGCAATTCATGTGATTGACATGAACGCTTGGTATGTTCTTTCCGTCTCCTCTCGTCGGGCTGGTGTGTTAGTCCTGAGGCAGGAACTGTACTCCCAGTGACCTGTAATGCTGCAGAAGGTCAGTGGACCACTGGTGGCAATGGCAACATGTATTGTTGCTCGACACCCTCCCTGGGGACGAGTAGGCATGAAGAAAGCAGCTTGTGTGATATATAGGCTATCCTGGTTCTGCTGACAACTCTGGATGTTTCTCCCATAATACGGTGTATTCTGTATCTATGTTTGGTCCCACGAGGCAGTGTGTCTGGCATTTATTACAGTATATTCTCTAGAGTGAGCTGCACTGTGTGGATTTAAAGCTGCCACATACAAAATTATATTTGTCAAGTCCCCTCAGTACTGTAAGTCTTTAATTCTTTAGACTAAATAAGCACCCATACCGGTCACTTATATTCTGAATTTCAACTCCTAAAGCACATCCATACTCACAACAGTAAGCAACAGACATTTGGACGGTAAAAGGGAGAAATGATAGTGACAGACAGCTCAGATGAACCAGCAAATGTCATATCTTTTCCAGACAGGCAGAAAATTCCAGCAGATGGTCTCTTTATGTTCTGCGTGTGCACAGTCACCGTGACTTCCTTTTTGCTCAGTGGTTTCCATCCAGAATAAAATGTGCCTGATTCTAAAATCGGGAAGCAAATGTGCAGCATTTGCATTCATCAGTGACAATGCTGGTTTAGACGCAACGTCAGTTCAGCACCGATTTAATCCAATCACCGTCATCATCATCATCAAAAACATTTTGTTCTTTCTCTTAAGACATACTGAAATTGTGGGCTCTATTTTTATGTTAGACAGTTTTAATTTAGAATTTGAATTGAATGAATGAATGCAAAGCCACTTAACCTCTGCTCAGTTTATAATGACCTCGTCGTAATTACAGCAACTGGTGCTTGATGGTGCTTGGATGTTGCAGAAAAGAAGTTTCTTGAACATCCAGCACATGTTTGAACTTATTGGTTTGGAATATTGAGAGACAGTTTGACTGAATAATATCTAATCCAACCTGAACCTTACATCATCGCACCCACAAACACCGCAAATACTGTGAAAGTCAATTTAGGGGCCCAGTGTGTGAAGGACAAAATTAGCTCGTACAACGTGTCGTTCAACCACGTTTAGAGGGGCAAATATAGTCCTTAAATGGATGCAGACAATGGGCATGCATGCTTCTGTGTATACTACATTGGGTGTCGACATACATGCACATGTTCGCAGATATTTGTCAGCGCATATAGTTCAAGTCATCCTAACTTTTGGGACTGCATGGACCCTGGCTGGATGGCAAAATGCACTGTGTCAGTGTGGATGCGGAGAGTATAATTTGAGCTTAAGGCTGTTCCAAATGGCCAAACTCGAAAGTGGGGTAAAAAGCCTGCTGTCATAGAGCTGGCCGATTGTTTAAATGGTAACATCAACGCGCACTTTGGTAGGATGTTATTTCTGTAGAGATTTATAATACAGTATCTTGACGGTGACAGTATGTTACACCAGCAGTGTGCCTAAAATATATTTGCGTCTATTCGGCACTATTTATTCTAAGTCTCCGCATACAAGTACCATTAAGCTACAAGATGCCCATGGCTCAGTTCCTCTGGAAAGTGAAGAAAAGTGTTGAGGGAGAGAACCTGAAAGGAAGCAGGTGCAGGTGAAGTAAACAGAACAAAGAGTGGTGGAGTGCAATTAAAAGAAAAAATAGCTGACAGAGTTTATTTAGTTTCATCGTGGCCTGTCAGGGTTTTTCTTGCTACAGAAGGTGCCCAGTCTTTTGGGCTTGGGGTCAGCTTTGTTTCCGGCTGAGGGACGGCGATGGAGGAAAGCAGATGGAGGATTATAGCTGGCCTAATTGCTTCTGCCCTGCTAACACACCCCCATCTGCTGAAAGGGGATCCTTGAGGCTTTCTCCTCTTCAGCAGGAACCAGCGCTCTCCAGTGCTGCCATTGTCTGGATATGACTGATGCGCCCATCTCTGACCTTCACCTCTTACAGATCCATCCAGCATCTCTTGATTCCAAACCATAGATTTGCTTGCCATGGCAGAAATAATTCATTGTGATATCATAATGGAACACAAGACATAAATCTTTTATTATTTAATATTAATTCTGCTGCTGTTCAATAAGGCACGTTATTAAAGGTAGATTGAGATAGAGATTGATTAAGATGTTTGGGTTTTTGATGAGGAAATATCTTCTTCTATCTTCTCCTTGTATTTACTGTACTGCCGGGCTGAGACATTCAGAGTGACAGCAGATCCCCTCTGCTATAACTGTCAGAACACATCAACATATTAACTCAGTGCTGCTGATAGCATTCATCTCTTCAACTACAGAGAGTTGTCCATGAGACTGCATCTCGGTTAAAGAGGAACTGCACACTTAAACGTGTTTTTTGAGCTGTAAACTAAATGATGTGACCATACTGTGGAGAAACACATCAACACTGGTGTTAATATTGACATTTCTTACCAAATTTATAAAAATCAGCATTTCATCATTTAATTTGTTTTCTTCCCAAGAGATAGATGCCAAGACTGATACCACTCTCATGTCTGTAGGATAAAAATAAAGCTACAGCCAGCAGCTGGTTAGCTTAGCTTAGCATAAAGACTGGAAACAGGGGGAAACAGCTAGCCTGGCTCCGTAGGTAACAAAATCCTCACACCAGCACCTCTAAAGCTCACTAATTAACATGCTATTTCTTGTTTGTTTAATCTGTATAAAAACCAAAGTGTAAAAACATCTAAGAAAAACAATTTCTTGACCTGGCGCAGTCACTTCCTGGAGTCTCTGCTGGTTGCCTGGCAACTGCATCGTGACAACAAGACTTCAGAAGAGCGACTAAGTGTATTTCCCAAAATGTCAAACTATTTCTTTAAATAACTCATGTTTGATTGCGTTTTGCATTATGCTCAGTGAGCCAATTAGTAATAATCTGAGCCAATCAGATTATTATGTAAATGTAGAATATGTCCAGCGTTAATGTTTGGCGTCTGGGCTCTGACCTCGTCGCTCCAAACAAAGAAACATCAAGCTCAGAACAGCAGGGTATGGGAGACTCAGAGCCTACAGGTGGGTGCTGGGGTGGAGATGTTGGCTTCTGTAATGCTACATGAACAGCAGCGGTGTCGGAGGCAGCCGTAGCAGCAAGCAGCAGCCCAGCTTTCAGGTGAGTGGTGTGGCAGCAGGCGTGCAGCAAAAGAGTGAGAATATGTCTTAATACATGTCAGGAGGAGATCTTTAAAGTATTCTTAAGAAGAATGGACGTAAATGATAAAGAACCACAACTGAAGTTAACTCTGAGTTGGTGAGGTAACCTGATTTAGTGTGTAGCTTCAGAGAGAAGACCACACCTGAACCATGAACACCAAGCTCTCTACTTTGAGCAGCAGGCTGTCCATGCTGTGTGTGTGTGTGTGTGTGTGTGTGTGTGTGTGTGTGTGACAGTGACACTCAGAGGGCTTTCATCAGTAAAGCCTGTCTGGTGAGCAAATCTAGGGCTTTTCTCCTCCCTGAGCCTTTTGGGTTTCAATCTCTCTCCCTTTCTCCCTCTCCTTCTCTCTCTCTGTGTGTGTGTGTGTGTGTGTGTATGTGCTCATATCAGGGAAAACTATTATCAAAAAACCCTTTGAGAAACATATGGTGCTCCAATTTTGCTACAGATACCTCCTGCTCTTGTTCCGTATGGTGATCTGCCTTAGGGCTTAATAGTGGCAACACTATTGTCCTGTGAAATTGCTGAAGGCATCTGATTTGGAGGTGATCAGTGGTGCCCAGGGAAAGGGGGAACGCATGGTGTTCTACCCTGTGGACGTACAGGTTTCATGGGGAAAAATAGCCTCGAGGGAGGATTTGGAGCCACATTTCATTCAGTTTGAGATAAAGGCAGCTGTGACCAAGACAGACAATTTTGTAGCCCTAAAGCATCACGAGAAACTAAATCTCAACACAAAGGCGGTTTTAAATGATTAATTGTATTGAATTAAAAAGCCACTGATCACTGACATATTAGTCTTAACTGTGCTGTTGCTCCAGTGTGGACAGTAGATTTCATGGGGGGCACAGAGGGCTCATGAGCCACTTCACTAAAGGCCAAACCATGAAGAAGCACTCGGGTGTGGATGATGAGGAGAGGAGAGGAGTGGAGGGGAGAGGATGAACAAGGGAGCTGAAAGCATCCCTCTGCGACCCACTTGTAGGCCTGGAGTCATCCTGCTGCTGCATTTTCACATGAGGCAGCACTTTTACAAAACTGCACAACAAGAACAACTAGGCTCAGAATGACCTACATACAAGAACCATTATCATCTGAGTAAACACTGTTATTCTGAATGAAGACGGATTTTAATCAAGTCTTGTAAAGCAAATGCGCTCTGGTCCCTGGCACACTGATTGCATCTACGGGTTATGAGTGACAGGAATGAATGCCCAGTGGAAGAACATTTCCACGTGAACTCCACATGTGATATTGATGTGCTGAATTCTAAGTAATTGTCCATCAGCTCCATGCAGTGTGCCTGGGGGGCCAAGGTGGGCTACAAGTGGGTCCATGAGAGCAGTCATCCTCAACCCCTACACCCTTACTGTGTCCACTTACTAAGTCTTTAGTAACAGCTAGCTTGATTCAAACTAGTGATTTACTAAATTGGGTGGCATGATTGCAAAAACATAGTGCTGTCCAATCAAAAGCAGTTAACTCTGTAAACAGGAAGTTGCTTTAGCATCAATAGCTGTAGCACAATTATAGTTTTGGGGGGGGGCTTGTTGTTTTTTGGGGTATGTTGTGTTTTGTATTTCGTTAGATTTCGGGTCTGATGTGTTGACCATATTCCACAATACCTGTTTTACTCCTCATTCTAAAGGGGCCATATATTGTCAGACTAACGTTAGCGGTGTCAGTTATTCAGTGAGCTGCACAACAGATGCATCTGATAGTTACTGGGTGTAAATATTCTACTAGTCTCTATGCAAGAACTAGTTTATGTGGTGCAACCCATTTTAATTTAGTGATGCGTAATTCTCCACTTAGGAGTCACTTACGTTATAACCAGGCGCAATTTTTAATTATGAGGAACTGATGCAACAGACTCCAGTACTTTACTGGACTGCATGTGGACTAATAATTGAGCCAAGTGGACAAATATGGCTTGGTTTATTTGTTGGTTAATATATGGGTTAAACAAAAATTGCCACAGGCTAGTGTGTCAATTTCCCACCCTAATTCCACCTCCTGACATTTGGACAACAAATTCGGCCCCATTTGGGTTACCAAAATGTCAGGGGGTGCTGGTTGTCCACTGTCATCTACCAGCATAGGGCCCACATGGACACACAATATTGGCTGAGACAACAATTCTCACAAACACAGCTGATTATTGATGAAAAAGCGCTTCTAGCTTATCATATTTTTTCTTTGTGATTCAGTACATGGTTTCTGCATAGCACCATAATTGATTAGAGTTCTGTGGCTCATACCAACACTGACAGTAGGCATCATCAGAGAGAAAGGTACTGGGCTTAGATCAGCTTTGACACACTGATGCCAGGCTGCTAATCTCCATGCGTCAGCAGCATCAGAGGAGAGTGTCCAAGGTTATTCTCACAGATCTGTGCTTGGGCTAAAGGCGACGGTTTATCTGAGGTGCTCTCCACGATGACATACAGTATTATGAAAGTGAGATGAAAAGGATTTGTCAGTCTGAAGTGACTATTATCCCCTGAGGATTAATGTCACATGAGGTCTAACGCAGTTAGCAAAAGGCATTATACCACACTCACCACAAACAACACCCACAGATTTCTGATGTTCAGTAGTAAAACTAGACATGTCAGTACTTGTTAATGAAATGAAGAGGATCACATGGTGAATTTGAACAGTATCATGTGATGGAAAGATCAATAGAGCTCTGCCCAGTAAAATTAGATTTTTTGCTGCGCATTAATGAGGCTCAACAAGAAAGACAAAACCCACCAGAGGGTAGAGTTTAATCAATAAAGTCATTTTAGAAATCCTGTCAAAAGTGTCACTTAAAAGTAATGGACTACATGATTTCATTGAGGCAACACAATCACCATAGAACTGTATTGCAAGGAGGTTTAAGAAACTGGCGCTCACCAAATATTCTTTATGTAAAATGCCTTGTAATGCTTTTTCTTTAGAAAAGTAAGCTTTGAGTTGAGCCGACACTGCAGTTAGTTGCTAACGAATGTCCATACTGCAGACAATTCACATTAAAAAGACCTAAAATTACATGCAATATAAGAAAGAGCAGAACAAATACACCTTTTTAAACAGCAGTGAGGCTCCTTAAGATGGTGATTTAGTTGCTTCACAAATGCTTCACAAATGGCGCTGGGTCGTCTAGGTCTTCTGATAGAGCCTGGGAACACTGACACAGCAGAACACACCACTGAGTTAGACTGGGAGCACTGGGTACACTGTCCAAAGAGTAGAGCGGACACCAGAAGGGGTCACTCTGCAACCATCACTGTGCTGTTAATGCCTTCTTTGTGTGGCCCGATATGACAACCACCATACAGACACTGAATAATCTTAAAGTTTCTCAAGAATACAGAATGGATTTGGTGTGAGTCGTGTTAATGTTTTACATCCAGGAGAAAATGAATGCTTTTAAGTTTTTCGTTTTAGTCTATTTAACGAGGTTTCTAGCAATCTGTCGAGCCGCAATTTGGAATAGGTTTCGATCGAAATGACAGCTGAAGATTAAAAAATTCAAACATCTGTCTAGATGCTTAACCAAGACGTACAATACAGTACAGATCTATATTAACACCATATGTCTTTCCAAGGCTTTGTCATAATAGTTTCTCATATTTGCTCTTCTTCTGATCTCTCTCTCTCTCTCTCTCTCTCTCTCTCTCACACACACACACACACACAGACACCTACACAGACACACACACACACTCTCTCTCTTGTCTCTCAAGCACAAAAGCACTCACTCACTGATATTCCAATCATTTCTCTTCCGATTGCTCTGCACTTGGCTGCACCTGCGCCATCGTCCTCTCTCCTTTTTCCTACCTGGGGGGAAGGTGAGCGACGAGGCTTGGGCAGAGAAGAGGGCTCTGATTTGTATTCATTTGTGGCCGATCTCTGGGGAGAGACAGAGAGAGAGAGCGAGAGAAGGCAACCACCGTGCACCCCCCACACACACACCATCACGACCACTGCAGCAATACAGAAACAGGAACCATCCAATCAATCCAACTCTCCCCAAAGGCTTGTCCAATCATCCCAAGACTTGACACAGAAATTAATCACTTCACCATCTCCAACAATTGATGGCACCAAGCCGTGCATGGAGCTTTCAAAGGAAGTACATGTGGAGAGGCGCATGCATGAGTGCAAAAGCCCTCTTCACCCCTCAACCTCACCCACACACTCCTCCACTTTACACACACCATCTGCACAGTGTGGTGTGGACATGTTAAATTCTATTTCACATAATTGTTAATTATGGTTTATTACAACTTGGGTTATAATATTCCCGTTGCTTTGGTGACCGTTCCTATCTGTTATGACGACAAAAGTATCATCACTACAATCAAGCTTGACAGGGTAAACCACTTTGTTTGGAGATAAAATCATAAGCAAGTTCACCCAAAATGTCAGTAAAAGTTCCTCATTACACACAGTTTGTGCACAAACTGTGATGGGTGTTTGCAACGGACATATTGGCCAATAATAAGGGATTTTCTGAGCTGATCCTAAGGATTGGTATTGGGGGCCAATACAAGTATATTTTAATGGATCGGTATCGGTTAAATAAAGCAGATCAAATAATTTCTTTACTGAAAACTACTGTGTTTTTTCATCTATAGAGCATTTTGCTCCATATGTGTTCATCATCTAATTAGTGTTTCTTGCCCTGACAGACTTATTTTTAGTGACGTAGCTGCATCCCCAGGTCTTGACTACAACAGGGGCGGTGCTAGGGCCAGTGGAGATCCGAGGCTTAGCCCTGTGATCTTTGATTGAGTTTGGGGTCACACATCGATTGATAAATATTGCAGTATAAATAAGTGCTATATGAATAAATGATTATTACTATTATGATTAGTATTATTGTGACTTCAAAACACACTGTTAACTGTGGAAAACAGCTAACACACACTCCCTTGCCACTTGTTTGGTACACCTATACAATCCCATACAACAGATCTGCACCAAATTCAGTTTTGGTTGACACTGTCACAGAGGTGGTGTTATACTGGACTGCATTATATTGAAATATGTTTTCTAATATTCTTCCCTCCTCGTGTTGGGCAAAACATTAGAAACACTCCTGAATATAATGCAGTCCAGTTTAACACCACTGCTGAGCAAAAAGACAACACGGGGGAGGGTCTCTGATTTCTGTTCTGTTAGTGCTTCGCTCAGAATATTCTGTTTAAAACACACTGGTTACTATGCAGCCATGATCTGGGTTCAGTACAAAAAATGCTGCGTGTGATGAGCAGTAAAGATCCGCTGATTTTCTGAAAACATGGCTTAAGGCCAGTCAGCCCGCCCCTGGCGCCGCCTATGCTCTACATTTAACTTGGTGAGTGCAATGAGTTCAGTGTTACTATCACCAACAGTGTCAGAGACACTTATGTCAAGATCATAAATTGTTACACAGATTGATTTGGCGGAAAAGGCTCTGCTCTCAGCGAAAAGGCTCTTCGTGGGAGCTCTCAAAGAATTCAAACAGCAACAAGCATTGTGCTGGGAGAACTAATCCCCCCAACACACAATGGTACAGATTCAGAGATAACTGTAAACATACACGAACATTGGAGCTTAGCGAGACAACAATACCAACGTTTATATAAGGTGGAGGATACAACAAACAGTATTGGCAGACTGTTTTTAGAAGGCCTCCTTGTACACTTGTATGAATGTAATTGGATGTCACTAATCAGCTGGTAGCGATGAATCAACAAGCCAATGATACTGAGCGTGAATGCGACAGCTGACGTGAGCTCGACTTCAGTGCTCTCACTGAGCTAACTGAAAGCCTAATAGCTGATCATTGATAAACAGCAAGTCTGAATTTGTAATGGACCAGAAATACCCTTCATTTGGCTAAAATCGGCCTTTCTGAAAAACAAGGCGAAGCTTATGAGAAACAATGCTAACATGTTGATAAGTTTATAATGTTTACCATGTTCACCACTTTAATTTAGCATGTTAGCACGCAACATTTACTAAATAGCACTAAACGCAAAGTACAGCTTAGGCTGATGGGAATTTTAGGTCAGATTCCTAAAAAATCACCAAAGTTGCCATTTTACCTCCATAAACACAGATCTTCAAAGAGACTTTGATCACAGTGTGGTCTTTCCAGCTGGGAGACAGGATAAAGGGTAGTGTTACTAAGCCAACACTCCCACCCTTACACACACACACACACACACACACACACACACACACACACACACACACACACGCCATCAATGACCATTCCATACATTATTGCAATACCATGTGTTGCTCTGCTAAGGACTAAAGGTAATTGTGCTTGGGAACAGCTTAAAGGGTAATTGCACATGGTGTGCAGGGTGTCCACAGACGGCTCCGCAGGCACCAGAGGGGGTTTAAGGGGTTTGGGGAGGGGATGACTGATCAGAGCTTTGAGGCTGCTTCAGATCTCCTCTTCATCACCAACGCACCCCGCTGCCATTTGACAGTCTGTGAATCTGGAAGTTGACCTGCTCCAGATCTTCCCAGATGCTCTTTGGTGGTGAGGAAGGAGCCTCCCGCGAGATCTCAACTCATTAATCTAACAGTCGTCTATCTCCTGTAACGGCAGCATCAGGTGTGAAGCTGTTTGCTCTTAACATAACTCGGTTAGTAAGGGCAACGGGCTCGATGCCATCAGCCCTGGACTCAAATGAAAGCTTGATGAGACGCGGCAGCTAAATCTGTCTCTGTGAAGGATTAGCCTTCTGACAAGAGGACTCAGTTACACCTTCTCAGCATCAACATGGAGACCAATCCGGGTGGAGGTGTCCCTATCCGTAACCCAGTGGCGTGCCGTTGCTGATGTTTTTCTGACCTAAATGCATATATAAGTCTATGATCTGCATTCATTTTAGTCTGACTGTGAAATGTGTTTGCCCTTGCTCCTGCTGCCATGTCTGATTATACCTGCCGTCTTTGTGTGGGTGGACAGCAGTCATTTTGATGTGAAATAACTGCCTTTCCATCTGCTTTCTGTTCCCTTCCACCTCATGAAAAAATCTCATGGCTTTAGGAAATGTGCATTTCCAAACCACTTTAAAGATTGATCAGGAGAGGAGCCTTTTGAGGGAAGCTGTTTATCATTTGTTTGTCTTTTGTTCGAAAAGATGGCGATGAATTGCAAGCTGGCAAGAAGACATAGACAAAACTCATGCACTCCATTTACAAAGTCAGAACAAAATATTAATGATTACAATGACAGATGGCTCTAAAAGAGAAGTTGATGGGTTTCTTTGATGCCCAGGTGCTGAAACAATAAAGACATGAAATGTATCTTCTGGATTCTGTGTCTGTTCCTAGATCATACACTGTATTGTATGTGCCACTAATGATTTTCATCTGCCAGCTCTGTGACCAATCAGTTCATTGATATCTGCCAATAGAATGGGCATTTGGATGACAACTATGTCATTAACAGAAAAAATGAAATGATAATTATAGACAACAAACATTGTCTATAATTACATTTTGTGTTTCAACCACTTGGTGACCAGTGTCCAGTAGGGGGAAGAGGACAATGCAGAGAACAATATCAAACAAACTGAAGCACAGAGTAGAAAATTCAAGATTCAACTGTGTGATATGGCCGCATCAACTGTGACAGTTGCTAGAAATGTGTTCTGAAGTTGTCATTAACAAATCATACAACTGACAATTTTATAATAAATATTAATAGTCTGTTACATTATATTTGTTTGGCCGACACTTTTGTCTAAAGCCACTTACAATAAGTGCATTCAAACTTGATGAATGCACTTCATCAAGTTTGAATTTTTGATAACATCTAGGAACAAGAGCTAGATGTTATCAAAAATTTAAAGTGCATCCCTCTTGAACTAAAAGCGTGCTAAGAGTGCTACAGTACAGTGTTAAAAAATCCAATCAAATGTGCAGTCAAGACTCAAACAAAAAATGTAAAAGCAGTTTTGATGAAATGCAGCATCTTGTTTATAATATAAATAGCAGATGCATACAGATTTTGGTAATGAGTGATGATGCTCTCTCCTGAGGGAAGATACAGTAGGCTGGCTGGGAGGGAAGAATCTAAACATTTATGTGTAACATACACAAGAGCTTATAGTTTCTATGAATTCTTCAAGAAAATCTTTTCAGCTGCTTTTTCTCAAGCTGCAGTATTATGTTATTGAAGAGGTGAGTGTGGACACTGCCTGGTGGAACTGAAATATCCTCTCCCTTGGCACCTCAAATGTTCTTAATTGCCTCAAAAAAAGTATTTGGTGAAATGAAAGTGGTGTTCACTTCAAAGAGTAAGAGATGGTGATGCACAAAAAATTAAACCTGCTCCACCTCCATGCCCACAACAACCACTGGTAAAACAAACAAACAGCCTTTTTCACTGTCGCCCAAAACACTGTCACCTGCAAATGTTCAAGAATGTCATGTGATTGAACAGACTTTTTATGTGTCCTTTGGGTCGTGTGCAGTAGTCTAACGTATTTGTCATGGGCTCGGGTGCTAATTGTTTGGTGGGACCTTGGAATCAAACCCCGACCTTTTACTTGGCACGGTGGATTACAGCTGACCCAACAGGCCACAATCGACAGATTCCCTTCATCCCTCTCTGTCTTTCTGAACGCAGCACAGTCTACCCTCCTACTCATCCAGCCGAGGGACACATGGGGAAAACACATCAGTCAAGAAACAATGTCACACATGGGTCAGAACTGACAGATGCGCCTTTCCAGTATTAAAACAGTAGGACTTTTCTTTTCTCCACATGCTTTCTCAGCCATTGCCCTTCAGTTGAGATAGTTCTTCACCATATCTTTCTCCACAGGCTGACTCAATTTCAGTCAACTGCACATTTAAAGAAACTGCCCCATAAGCAGATAAAAAGTAGTTTACATTAAAAATGTTAATCATGAAACGCTAAGCATTTAAGATACATCCATCTGTCCTCAGCAAGGTATATGCTATCTTGCAGCAGCTATGTGAAGCTAGCAAGAATAACAGAAAAGACAAAAATCCATTACTTAAGCACTGACCCATTGGTTATTCCCAAACAAGCCCTGAAGATAGATGTGCTTTTTTGTGTCGTTGCCCACAAAAAGCATCCAAACACTTGAGCATCTCATTCTTCTGTTGGGACAAGGCATTGTTTGGAAAATACAGGGTGACAACAATGTTGATCCAGTTCGTCACTCTCTAAGTGACTCCATGCAAAGGTGAGATGTCCTGCGAACCTCCAGCTTTGGAGCAGATGAGAGCTGGCCTGTGGTGTTACAACTGGGTAAACTTCTGGATGAATAACTAAAAGTCAAGACTATTTTACTTATATTGCCCAATATCACAGATCACAAATTTGCCTCAAGAGCTTTACAATCTGTGCAGAATACACCGCCCTCTGTCCTTAAAGTGGCTGTAATGAATATCTTACTATAATAATGTGTCAAATGATAATGTGAAAACAATGTGACAATGTGAAAGGGGTCACTCAGAGAGAGCGCACATTCCTGAGATTACTTTGTAACGTGAATGCCGTATTTCTACTGCTTGCCTCGCGATCATTGGAACGAAAGAAAAAATAGATTTCGATGAGTTGTAAAATCCTCTCTGTGAGTATTACAAACCGTTGTGCAACATCTTGGAGTCTGGACGTCTGTATTTCATGTCTCACCGGTACCTTAAACAACACCCCCTGCATTGTTTTAACACAGGGTTGTTTTCATGCCTTAATCCCCACCAACGGTGGGGAGGTCACCACCCTGACAAATACACTGCAATTAAAGTTTCCCTCTTTATTAACTGTAAGCCCAATTTTTCCCTAACTTTAACCATCTTCAGTTCAACCATAGTTGCCAGATAATTCCCAGATATTGTATAAAGGAAGAATTGTAAAAATATTGGCATTGGATGAAAACAAATTTGTCATTGAACAAATCCAAGGCTTTCCATTATCAGTGTTCTTGTCTGCTGATGGGGCTGGTTTTATTAGTTTGGAACTGGACAACACGGGGACCTTACAGGAAAATGCAGCACATTAGGGGTCCTTAACACAGAAAAAGTTTAGGAGCCTCTGGTCCAGCACAAACCAGCTAACTTTCAAACAGTGTGGATGAATTAAAAATGTTTGTTTCCCTCT
>LKNJ01004307.1:0-37269 GCA_002120245.1 Maccullochella peelii | reverse complement strand
AATGGTATTAATGTTAATGTTAATACAAATAATACTAATAGTAATATAATAATAGTAATACTAATAATAAGACCAATAACAACAATAGCAGCAGCAGCTGCTGAGCAGGAACACGGGGGCAGCAGGTGGCCCGCAACCACAGATCCAGGCTCCGCAGCTCCGCAACCACAGATCCAGACTCCGCTGCTCCGCAACCACAGATCCAGACTCCACAGCTCCAGAGGCAGAAACACTCGGAGAAAGCAACAGAAAGAGAGAGAAAGAGGAGAGAAAGGGAAGCAGTTGAGTTAGTAGTAAGCAGTAATGGGATACGGGTGCGTACAGATGGAGAGGGAGAGGAGGAGAGAGGAGCTCAGTGCATCATAGGAAGTCTCCCGGCAGTCTAGGCCTATAGCAGCATAACTAAAGGGTGGCTCAGGGCTCACCTGAGTCAGCCCTACTATAAGCTTTATCAAAGAGGAAAGTCTTAAGCCTACTCTTAAATGTAAGGGGGGTATCTGCCTCCCGTGCCCAAACTGGAAGCTTGTTCCACAGAAGAGGAGCTTGATAGCTGGAGTCTCTGGCTCCCATTCTACTTTTAGAGACTCTGGGAACCACAAGGAACCCTGCATTCTGGCTCTAGTGGGGTAATGGAGTACTATGAGCTCTTTAAGATATGATGGTGCCTGACCATTAAGGGCTTTGTAGGTGAGGAGAAGGATTTTAAATTCTATTCTGGATTTTACAGGGAGCCAGTGTAGAGAAACTAATATGATCCCTTTTCCTGGTTCTTGTCAGTAAACGTGCCGCAGAATTCTGGATCAACTGGAGCGTCTTAAGGGACTTATTGGGGCAGCCTGATAATAGGGAGTTGCAATAATCCAGTCTAGATGTAACAAATGCATGGACTAGTTTTTCTGCATCTTTTTGAGACAGGATGTGCCTGATTTTTGCAATGTTACGTAGGTGAAAAAAGGCAGTCCTTGAAGTTTGTTTTATGTGGGAGTTNGAAGCAGTTGAGTTAGTAATAAGCATTAATGAGATAAGAGTGTGTACAGATGGAGAGGGAGAGGAGGAGAGAGGAGCTCAGTGCATCATGGGAAGTCTCTCGGCAGTCTAGGCCTATAGCAGCATAACTAAGGGGTGGCTCAGGGCTCACCTGAGTCAGCCCTACTATAAGTTTTATCAAAGAGGAAAGTCTAAAGCCTATTCTTAAATGTGAGGAGGGTGCCTGCCTCCCGTACACAAACTGGGAGCTGGTTCCACAGAAGAGGAGCTTGATAGCTGAAGGCTCTGGCTCCCATTCTACTTTTAGAGACTCTAGGAACCACAAGGAACCCTGCATTCTGGGAGTGCACTGCTCTAGTGGGGTAATAGGGTTCTATGAGCTCTTTAAGATATGATGATGCCTAACCATTAAGGGCTTTGTAGGTGAGAAGGATTTTAAATTCTAGTCTGGATTTTACAGGGAGCAAGTGCAGAGAAGCTAATATGGGAGAAATATTATCTCTTTTCCTGGTTCTTGTCAGTAAATGTGCCGCAGAATTCTGGATCAACTGGAGCATCTTAAGGGACTTATTGGGGCAACCTGATAATAGGGAGTTGCAGTAATCCAGTCTAGACGTAAGAAATGCATGGACTAGTTTTTCTGCATCTTTTTGAGACAGGATGTGCCTGATTTTTGCAATGTTACGTAGGTGTTAGGTTGTGTGGCGTATAGGTGATAACGGATTGGATGAGGAGTTACGGGGTTGTAGGTGGTGGACCCAAAAGCAGACATACTCCAAGGTGTAAGTGAAAAAAGGTTTATTGATGCTTACTTTGGTGGTAGCGGGTTGACGGGTACAAAAACACAGGTAAGTCCAAAAGTGCNCGGGAAGCCAGTGCAGAGAAGCTAATATGGGCGAAATATGATCCTTTTCCTGGTTCTTGTCAATAAACATGTCGCAGCATTCTGGATCAACTGGAGCATCTTAAGGGACTTGTTGGGGTAGCCTGATAATAGGGAGTTGCAATAATCTAGTCTAGACGTAACAAATGCATGGACTAGTTTTTCTGCATCTTTTTGAGACAGGATGTGCCTGATTTTTGCAATGTTACGTAGGTGTTAGGTTGTGTGGCGTATAGGTGATAACGGATTGGATGAGGAGTTACGGGGTTGTAGGTGGTGGACCCAAAAGCAGACATACTCCAAGGTGTAAGTGAAAAAAGGTTTATTGATGCTTACTTTGGTGGTAGCGGGTTGACGGGTACAAAAACACAGGTAAGTCCAAAAGTGCAGTAACATGAAAAGTCCAGGTAAACGGTGGAAAAACAAAACCAAAACGAAGATCATAAAGCGTGGAACATAGAACATGGAACAAGGCAGGACATGAAAACACTAACCACTGGCATAAGCACCAAGACAACCGACAGAGACAACAGCGTGTCAAACAATGATCCAACAAGGCACAACAGGAAAACACAGGCACAAATAGGGTGAGACTAACGAGGGAATGAAACACAGGTGAGTGATGGGGAACAGGTGAACACAGGAAACATAAAACAAGACTTTCAAAATAAAACCAGACCAAAACTAAGCATAATCAAAACCAAACAAATACCATGATTCCTAACAGTAGGTGAAAAAAGGCAGTCCTTGAAGTTTGTTTTATGTGGGAGTTAAAGGACAAATCCTGACCAAAGGTAACTCCGAGATTCCTTACGGTGTAGCTGGAGGTCAGGGCAATGCCATCTAGAGTAACTATGTCTTTAGATAATGTGTTTCGGACCCACACCCTTGATCTTGTTCTTGTCTATGGCATTGAAATTGAACATCTGATAGTCTTTCCACAGAATCCTTTTTTTATCTGACCATTATTTAATGACTTTTGAATTCCTATTACTGGACTACACGCCATTAGGCAAACATTCCCTCACTAGATGTCTATCTGATAGTACTGTAGCTAAATTTAAGGAAGTGATTCCATCGGCATTTAATTCAATGCCATATCTCAATATAGCTGAGGACTCTTATGGTAACTTCTGTCCCTCCCAAATTGATCATCTTGTTGATAGTGCTGCAGGCTCACTGCGAATGACACTCGACTCTATTGCCCCTCTAAAGAAGAAGATAATAAAGCAAAGGAGGTTAGCTCCATGGTATAACCCCTAAACCCACATATTAAAGCAAACATCATGAAAACTTGAAAGGAAATGGCGTTCCACCAATCTGGAAGAATCGCGTCTAATCTGGCAAGATAGTCTTAAAACATAAAGGAAGGTCCTCCGTAATGCCAGAGCAGCCTATTACTCATCATTAATAGAGGAAAATAAGAACAACCCCAGGTTTCTGTTCAGCACTGTAGCCAGGCTGACAGAGAGTCACAGCTCTATTGAGCCATGTATTCCTATAGATCTCAGTAGTAACGACTTCTTGAGCTTCTTTAATGATAAAATTCTAACTATTAGAGACAAAATACAGCACCTCCTGCCCTCAGCCGGTACTGACTTATCTTCAAACACAGGAACCTTAGTAACAACTGTAAAACCTGATNGCTTTCTCAAGGATCTTAGAGAGAAAGGGAGGGTTAGATATAGGTCTATAGTTTGATAAAACCCCTGGATCAAGAGTGGGCTTTTTAAGAAGAGGTTTTATTACAGCTGCTTTAAATGACTGTAGCACATAGCCTTTTAATAAGGACAGATTAATCATATCTAGTAAAGAAATGCTAACTAAGGGTAAAACTTCTTTAAGCAGCCTAGTTGGGACAGAGTCTAAGAGACACGTTGATGGCTTAGATGAAGAAATCATTGAAGTTAGTTGATGAAGGTTGACAGGAGAAAAGCAGTCTAAATGTATATCAGGTTTTACAGTTGTTACTAAGGTTCCTGTGTTTGAAGATAAGTCAGTACCGGCTGAGGGCAGGAGGTGCAGAATTTTGTTTCTAATAGTTAGAATTTCATTAAAGAAGCTCCTGAAGTCGTTACTACTGAGATCTATAGGAATACATGGCTCTTTTCAACCCTCTATCTCTCCCTCCTCTCTCACTCCACACCCCATTTCCCCTTCTACCTTTCACCCCTTAATTTATTCCTCTCTCCCCTTTCCTTTCTCCCTCCCTCACTCAGTTCCTTTCCTCTTTTCTCTCCTCATCCTCAGTCTCTCTAACTACCTCTCCTTCATCTATCCTTCTTTCATTTCATCCCTCTTCATTTTTCGACCTCCCTCCCTCCCTCTGTCCTTACCTCTTTTCTCCCTCATCATCCCTTCTTTAATCCCCCTTCTTTTTACCAACCACACCATCATCTCCCCCTCTTTCCCTCCCTCTCTCTCCCTCGCCACACATCTTCCCTTTCTCCTTCATCCCTCTTTCCCACCTTTACCCATCTCTTTCCTGTTTCACCCCTCCATCTCTCACTCTTTCCTTACTTTCTCCTTCCCTCTTCATCTCCACATCCCTTTTCTTCATCCCTCCATCTCTTGCTTTCTCCCTCCACATGGCCATGTCCCTTTTCTCTTCATGTCTCTCCTTTCATCCCCTTCTTTCTTCTCCTTCCTTTTTCTCCCTCTATCCTTCTCTTACCTCTGTCCTCCCACTCTCCCCCCTTTCCCTTATCTCGCCTTCCTCCCTTCCCCTCTCACTGTTCCTTCTATCTCTCCCCCCTCTCCCTCTCCGTCCTAATAGCGCTGTGACAGCGGCAGTGTTTCTAATCAGAGGTGAGGAGAGCGAATGAGCAGCCGTCCGATCCTCTCTGCTCTCTCATCAATCGGCTCTAACTGAATGGGAGCAAATCTCAGCCGGGACAAAATTAATATGTAGCAGATCTGCGGCGCGCTCGCCTACCCTGGAATTGGAAATGGCTTCTGTGCTGCCTGACCCGTATCCGTCCACATGTGTGTGTGTGCGCGCGAGTGTGTGTTTGTGTGTGTGTCAGGGGGTTGTGGCGGCAGATTATTGGAGAGACAATTGGCTGTACGGCAGTAATCAGGAGAACACTGAGGTGTGTCTATCTTATGACTGCTTGCTGACAACCCCTTGCGCACACACACACAAACACACATGCACACATACACCGGGACACTTTTTTCCCCCCTATCCAATTCAATCAGACAGTCCATCCGCCCTGCAGAGCAATGTGGCACTGCCCCCATGCATGACAGTATCAATTCAATTACCCAGGAAATGGATCCATATTCAACCCATATAAACTCATACGCAGAGCCAGGAGGGGCTGCTGCTGCTGCCGAGACAAAGAAATGCGCATTTACCCTGTAATAACTTTCATTTGGACTGGCTTTGAAAACCATTCTCAGCCAGGCATTTGTCGCTGTCACATCGCGTTATCCACAAATCAGGTTTACAAAATATCAATTCAATTTCTGGCGTAGCGCGAAATGCTACGAGAGGGAGGGAGAGACACACACACACACACATCCAGAGAGAGAGAGAGGGAGAGCGCAGGCTGCTGAGGGGCCCCTTGTGGCTCGGCCAGATTTCCAGTCAGAACTAATCAAAAGCAGAGCAGACCATGCTAATCTCTTCAATTTCATCCTTTAGACTGCTGTCTTTTCCCAAGTTGTAAGCACAAACACACACAGTCACATAGACACACACATGTGTATGTATGTTTACGCAGGCACACACACAGCAGGTCAGATAAAAACATGGACACACAGGCAAAAACATACATGACACAGATATAAACCCATTCATAATACACACATACAGTATATCATACATACAGGCACCCTCTCTCTCTCTCTCTCTCTCTCTCTCTCTCTCTCTCTCTCACACACACAGCCACAGGATTATCCTGACTGTATTGTATCGGTGTAGCTGATCGGTGTTCTTGCATTCTGTAGCAGTGGACAGTTGTGGAGTCCGGAAGTGAAGGAGAGACAGCTGAATTTCCAGAGATCACATTCTGTGTTTTTGTATGTTGAGAGTATAATGACGCTGTAACTAGACATGAAACACCAGAGATATTGCTACCAGAATGCCACCTTTGATGGGTAAAGACTTCTGTGACTCTAAAGGGGCTTTGTCAAGTCAGAGAAAAATATTTTTATCACCTGGGCATCTCAGCTTGGGCTTGGAGAATACAAACTGTTCATTTAAAAGCAGTATTACAAACTGGGGCTGTGGCTTTTGAAAGCCGTGGTCATTTACCATGCACAGAGGGGCTAACAGAGAGCCAAAGTCCTGACGTCACGTTCTCATTCAGCATTTCTTTCATCAACATTTTTTAAATAATGAAGCATGTTCCTGGAGTTTACAGTCTATTTTCGTGGACAAATCTGCCTCCACTACAGGACAACTAAGTTTAACAAAGTTAAACAGTGTTCAGTCCTCTCTGTCCTGCTGTGATTACAGACACATCTGAACTAACTGCGACCCCTTCACTCACTCATGGACTCGCCTGTTTTGTTGAGCTGTGAAGTTCAACCTGCAAGTGTCTAGGGCTTATGGGAAATGCATTTGTTGAATGAATAAATGAATTTGTTAGAAGCTGCTAAAAACCAGAAATGTTGAATAAATAACGATATTAGATTTTTTTTAAATTACTATCCTGAAACATATGAAGCGTGCCACATGACATACTGTTGAGAAAGATTTTGTTCCGAGGCTGGATTTGTAGTTATTAGTTATTAGTTACCAATGTCAATTAAATTTTGAATGAGGTTTTCTTATTTCAAGAACAGAACCGGGAAGTTCTGGTTTCACTTTGACTCTCTATGAAGAGATGCTATTGAGTTGAATTGTGGGAAATGGAGGACCCAGAGTTTTGGGATGTTGACCCATACCAGGAACTAAAAGTCAGGATATCTAACTCTACTGTTTTGAGTTTGATCTGTTTCTTGCAAGTCCCCTAAATTTAGGGAAGTGAAATACTAAAATATCTAATACAATGCGGGCCTGATATATAAGCAAAACAGCACATTGATCTAATCCTGCAAAGTTGGGAGGACAAAGTGTGAGTAAAGAAAGTGAGCTTGGAGAGGAAAAGATTAAATGAGCAGAAAGTACAGGAAAAGAGTGGAGAGAGAAGGTGTCATGGTCAGATGGTCCTTCACACTGATAAAAATCCAACGCTAGCCAGACAAACTGTGTCACACTGATTATATTTAGAGCTTTCTGCTTTCACTTTGTCCTCCTGTCTCTCCACCCTCCCCTCCTGGTGGGTACTTTCAAAATCAGTTCGGAAAGCAACAACTCCAACATCCCCTCTGTTAAGTGTGTTTTAGAACAAGATTTCACCCCAGGAACAGCCATCAGAGGAAACACGTGTTTAGGTTTTACAAAAGTGTCTACAGTCTACAGTATCAGCTGGCAGGACAGAGTGAACTCAAACAAGCCATATGTAAACCTTTCCTCTCTAATCCAGACCAAAGAACACATTATGCAATTTTCAAGTTGAAGTAACAAAATCAAGATGTGTCTTATTTACACATAAAAAAAAGCTGTTGTTAGTGACCATGGTCATCAGGAACAATTTGGCCCTAAAAACTGGATTTGAGAGCGTCCTTTCAGGGATCTTGGCCAAAAATGGTGGCCATGCATCATCTCACATTCCTAAATGTAACGAATTAGAACTTAACTTGAACCCAGACTTGAAGCCCTTGGATGAGGCAGGTATAACATCTAGACTCAAAGGTCAGGCTGGCTAACAGTTGGCATCGGTCAGTACAGATAAACAAAATAATGCAGGCAAAGCTTGAGTAACAAAAACAGGTTAGCAGACAGGAAAGGATGGCTACTGGCTACAAGGATATCCTTGTAGCCAGTAGCCATCCTTTCCTGTCTGTGAGATGAGTAACCCAACATGAAGTGTGTTAGTAAGCCTCCAGAACAGCTTCAATGCCTCATGCACCAAATGCACCAAAGGCTTATGCCACAATTTGTGCTTATTCAGGGCATCTTGCAAACAAGTGTGAGACAAGAAAAGAGCAGTATCCAATTAGAGCGCACACACACACAGAATTATGTTGTTAATGTAATGTAGAAGTCATGAAACAAGCTTCATGGGGAATGAAAAGGAGATGGAGTGACATAATAAGATGCATCAAAGACTTGCACCATACAGTCTACACAAACCATCCCAGGTTGAGAGAGAGAGGCAGACACAGAGCAGGTGGTGTTCATATATCTGTGTCAGTGTCAGTACAGCACTGAGGTAAAGACTTTAGTCTGTAATGATTTTATTATATTATTATTATACAATTATCTGAAGGTTGAAAATGTATCACAACACAAACCACAGCTCCCCGCCACCAATTCTAAGAATCAGTTTTTAGTTGATTCCTGTATTAGTTTAGATAATTCAGTTAACTATTCCTGTAGATTAAGAGCTAATTCATGTTTCTTTCCTCAGCCACAACCTTCCACGTGGCTTGTGTATATCCAGTCTGTGCAATTTTTACACCTGTTCTTTTGTTTGGTACATACACCACATACAGTATGTCTGGGGAAGAAAGTGTCACAGTTACAATCTGCTCCACAGTGACCTCTCATGTGATTTTCTTGATAATAATTGAATCCAGTCTTGTAATCAGTGCACCTGGTCTGAGATCAGTCGTGTGGTTTGTGCACCCTCTCGTCAACATGACAACAGTCTCGGACAAAAAATGTTGTGCGGTGCGAGCAGCACAGCAACTTGTAGTGTGAACGTGGTTGAAAACATCGCTCCAAAGTCTCCCACAGGTGTTCAGCTGGGTTGAGATCTGGTGAATGTGAAGGACACAGCATCTCCTCATTATGTTTCTCTACTCACTTGGTTTTTCCTTTAATCTTTACCCGCCTGAATGTGTGCAGGCGAACTAACAAGTAATTTACAAAGGTGGTAAAGCTCAATGATGGCATCTAGTGGGCAGGTGAGGCATGACAGTGGCTTGGTTAATACCCAAAAAACAGTGAGGCAGATTAAAAGAGAAGCTGGGGGAGAAAATAGCAAGAGCACACAAAATCTGGATTTTGCTAATTTCAGTGCTTACAAATCCATCCCTTCATGCACTTTTTTGACTTGCAAATTGAATAAGTTTAGTGCTTGTTCAATAGATTTGTCATGAATAAACCTCCTGCTCATTAGATCTGGAAGGAGTGAAGAAGGAAGCGGGGATGAGTGGAGGAGTGAAGAGGTGCTGCTGGCTGTAACGTGTCTGCTTTTGTGAAGTAAATTCTAATGAAACGCTCTCTTCTTTAATAATCAGACACATGGAGCTTCCTTCATCTGGAAGCTGTTAGCAACAACAAACACATGGCACTTCATGAAATTATCCACAGACACACTCTAATGCAGACACACACACACACACACACACACACACACACACACAGATACAGCGTCAGCTCTCACAGTAATTACACAGTTGCAGAGAGCGCCGGGACTCAAAACGCTGTTTAACAAATCAATTTGAGAATGCTTGCCTTGTAAAGCTGTATCTATTTGTGTGTGTGTGTGTGTGTGTGTGTGTGTGTGTGTGTGTGTGTGTGTGTGTGTGTGTGTGTGTGTGTGTGGACACTTCCCTGAGCTGATCCATTAAGGCTTTAACAAAGAGCTGTGCTCGGCCGCGTTGCTGGAAATGTGTAATTGGAAGGATAGCTAAGGGCCGACACACACAAATACATTTTATTGATCCAGAGCATCTCCCATATAGTGCCTCCAGCTAACACACACACAGCCTCAGCAAGGGGTTATACTGACTTTACTCCCATTCTGTTGCCATCAGTGGCAGTTTATCAAGCAATCAATAGTCTTTTATTTTCTCATATCTTTAAATGGACGAATATCCTGAATATGATTTTTACAACAGCAGGGAGGAATGTGATGGAAAAGAAGGGAGGGGAGGGGAGAGGAGAGGAGAGGAGAGGAGAGGAGGGATGATGAAAAAGGACGAGGAGAAAGAAGGTGGACAGGACAAGAAGGGGAGAGAAGAACCTTTCAAGGGAAGAGAAGAGAAAAAAAACAGGTTCAAAAGGAGAAAAGAAAGACAAGTAACAAGGATAGAGGTGGCATGAAGAGGAGAAAGAGGAGGTGAAAAAGAGAGTTAAGCTGTAGATGTTGGCCCACCGCCAGCAGGCAGGAAGCCGCCAGTTGACCTGAGCACCATTTGCATGTTAAGTGGTGTCAATCTGCATTGATTCCCGCCCAAATGAAATGCAGTGGGCTTCAATAGAGCCTGTGCTTTACAAGGGCCTCCTAGCTGCTACATCCAGCCTATTGGATTCAGATTAACAGGCTCAGTACAGCCACACACTGAGCAACTTATCTTTAATTAAAATCACTTCCTTCACAGGATCCACTGGACTGGACTAGAATAAGGTGAACCTGGACTGGACTCGTGTGGGCTGGGTTGGACTGGACAGGATCCCTTAGAACTGGACTGGACCGAACCAATTGCACCCCATTTTGAATAGACATGACACAGTTCCAATAGACTGATATGCTCTATGTTGGATTCCACTAGACTAAAGTGGCTGAAACAAAAATTACTAGTACTTTAAACCAGCAGCCTGCATAGTGTACATATGTTGCATATGGGGCCATGAATCATGAGCAAGAACTATTAATATAAGCGTATGATTCAGGAATTTGTTATACAAAATGTATCTTGGAAACAATGAGAAAATGAATTTTGAGGGTCAACTTGTAAGCCAACATGGACGAGAAGAATAGTGGACACTTACTAAGCTGAACTCCATCTGCTGATGATGTCATGGTCAAAAGAGAGTAGGTGGAGCTTCTGTCAACTGCTGTTTTCCAAGGTCACACTGTATCTGCAGCAGCCTAATGTGCAAAAGTACTGGGTGAAGTGGAATATATATCGGAGGGTGTGGTGATTAATAAATACACTCTCAGCCAGTCACATCACTAGTTGGTGTCATTTGCATGTGATTTAATCAAAGTGAACACAATGGACGGCTGTGTGCAACAGATTGCCGGAAGTTAGCATCGCCATGGTTCCCTCAACATAAACCCAATGGAATTTTTTTTTGGATTATTGCAGAAAATAAGCTCTGTGGCAAACTAAAGTTTATGATACTTACAGGTTTTGTTCAGCAAGATAATCTTCACAAATTAACACCACTTTTATGATTTCTGAAGCGTAAATGCAATTGCCAGAAGTAAAAAGCTAATGCTGTGTTAACCACAGACCTTATTTTAGGCATCTAACCAAAAACCCATTCAAGAAACCCATTGACTTCCAGACGAGGGAACTGCCTTCATATGGCTGCAGGGATTTAATGAACTGAAGGAGAAGCTTTTCATACAGATACTGGAAGAATCACTCTGATTCATTTAGAGAGAAATGCAGTCTGATTTACCACAACGTTCCTGCTTCAACCACATTAAATGTAAATTTTGGACGTAGATGCTAATTTACCAGAGTGTTTGATTAAAATCATTTATATACATTTTAAGTATTATTCCGTCATTGCATTGCATTTGATCCAAGTATTTAGTTTGCGCTTGTTGATAAAATAATCAGATTGGTAACACATGAACTTCTGTTCTCAACGCAAAGTCAAAGCCAATTTCAAGGTCAGGAAACCAAATTGTCGGAGCACTGCTTGCACTGGTCATTGTGCCGCCATGAAAATAGGGTGTGTGTGTCAGTAATCCATACTGGTGTGCATTTACCCAATTCAAGCACTGCATTCAATAAGGTCGTAGATGTAGTCAGGACTTATCTGGGTTGCCTGTTCCCTACCACCACACAGAATGATAAGTAACTCTACAAAACTTCAGATTACATGGCTTGCAAGTTTTAAGGTCCAGTGCCACTGTTTTTAAAGTTATTTCTTTCTACAATATTTCTGAATGGCTCCCACCCCCTCCATGACATGATGGTTGAGAAGAGGAGCCGCTTCAGCCCAAGACTTGCACCCCCAAAGTGTCCCACACGAGATCACTTCTGCTGGTAGGCATCAAACTGTTTAACACATCCCCGCTGTGTCACAGTATGGACATCAGTGGACTGGGAGGCTGCTGAGATCTTACTGGACAACTACATTCTCTGTAACTTCTGGCAAAGTGCAATATATCATCTTTTTAACTTATAACTTTTATACTTTCTTAATTTTAACTCTTATGTTTAGTCCTTGTGTTTTAATATTTGGGTTTTTTTGCACTGGTTTGTTCATGTTCTGCTGCTGTGATATGAGATCTAAACAGACTGGGTTCTACTGAAATGGCAACAACAAATGGCTGCCTGAAAGTAAGGAAAATGCATTGAATGATCTACACTATTATATTGAATGAAAAATGTTCAGCAGTAGTGCAAAGAATTGTGTCATTTGCAGTGCCAAATCATTGGAAAAACGGGACAGAAGTGACTTTTAGTGGACTAGCTGGTTTCCCATTGTAATTTCACTGTATGAAGCTGCATTGCAGGTGTCTCACTGTCAAACCGTGTCTTGCCATCTTGATAATCCCAGGTTAAATCCTCCTGTGTGGACACATCCTCTCAGCATCACTGTGACTGGCAGTCATCCACCAGATGAGTCAGATTCAGCTGCAGACAGAAGAAGTCCTCACAGCTCTGGGGGAAGGAACTGAAGCCATGGTGTGCTTCAGCTTAACAAACTGTGAAACAAACAAACATTTTTTAGAGTTTGTCAGGATTTTCAACCATTAATCTCCATTTGGATTAGAGTCCATCGTCCTGTCCAGTTGTATTTTCAGTGACACTCAAAACACACTTGAAGGATGAAGGAGGTAAAACAGTCAAATGTAGAACATACATGACAATAAAATGTATGGAAGAATGGACACATAAGGCTCAAAGAGTCAGTAAAATAAAATATTAAGAGGAATAGATTGTAAAGAAACACAACATAAAAATGGGTCATAAACATGCGTCTGAGGAGAGACGTAAGACCTAGCTGAGGACCCCTGATTATACTACAAAAGTCTGGTTTCATTACGAATTGGACTGGGATTTAGGAACTGCCAAAAGACCCCTGCCAGAAGGTTATAGGCACTGCTCATGCTCATACGGGAATTCATGCTTCACAAATTAGCAGGAGGATGTTAAAGGTATAGGTTACCATTGTAGTAAGGCTGATGGCATTTGTAACTAGGTGGAGACAGGAGATGGAAGAATGCAGTTATCTCTGCTGGTTTCATTGGGTTTTAGGGGGTGTACAGAGAATGGTCTGCCAGAAAGGAAGGATTAATCAAGTTGATGTAGAAGACTATAATGATCAGTAATGATGAAGGCTGAGCTCAGATCTAAGATCACTTCAAGTCCTCCAACTAAAACAACAAAAAAGCTTGTTTGTCATTGCCTTCCAGAACAAACCATATGAGCATTTTCTGATCTGGTGCCCGTATGATTAAGGTTTGGTTAAGTTTAAAACTACTATGTTTAAGGTTTGTGAACAATTGTGGTCATAGTCAAAAGAAACCAGCGGACTGTTGGAAGGAGCTGGGATGTGCACCCTGGTCTCAGCTGTCAAAGTCAGACGGTTCATATGTCAAACCACCCACCCTGACCTCCTGCTTATGAGGTTTTACAGCACAATAACAACATCACGCTACTTTCCGTCTTAGCCTCTTAGTCAACAGTTATTGTTCGCACTTCCACAACAAGTGGCTGGTCAGGATAAAGTAATCATAGGTGTGTTTGAAAGCTGTTGTTTTTCTGGTGTGGACAGAGATTTCAGATTGGACGGTGAGCCATTGCTTCATTTCACTGTTGACTAAATTTCAACATTTGTTGCACCTTTAAAATAATAGTTTAAGATTTTAGGAAATACATTTATCTGCTTTCTTGCCGAGAGTTAGATGAGAAGACTGATACCACTCGTGTCGTTGCATTATGTATGGCACTGTAGTCAGGACATGGTTAGCCTAGCTTAGCATAAAGACTGGAGACAGAGGGAAACAGTTACCCTGGCTCTGTTCAAAGTGAACAATACAAACTATTCCTTTAATTGATATACTGTCCTATTAAGGATGCAGATACAAATAAAGAAAATGAAACAATTTATCTTTCTGATGGACAAAAAAAAATACACTACAGAATTATTACTTTCTGGGTGTATATTGTTTTATTTATATTATATTTATTTCATTATTATTCTATTTTATTCTATTCTAAACTTAAATGTTTGTAGATATGTTCTAATGTTCTATGTGTGTAGCATGAAGGGGCTACAACTTACATTTCATTGTGCAGCCCTGGTAAAGTGACAAATAAATTACCTTCCTTGATTGATTGTAAGTTCATGAATATGGGACTACCCGAGCCATATGATGTGTCCAGGGGCAGAATGTCATTGATAGTGGTCTGTCATAGAGCAGACTAATTCCAGGTAACGGAGGGGGGTGTGGTCCTTCACCCCATTGCTTTTACTTTTTTTCTGATAATTAGACACTTTCCCACTTTCTGATGCTTTCTGAAACAGACATTTTCCCATCAGTGTAACCGGTGTGTGTGCTGTGTTATGGTGCACAGTAATTCCTGTTGATGTGGTTAATGTGTGGTGCATTATGGAGAAGACTAATTCCTGGCAGGTAATTGAAGGAGTCTGTCTAATTAGAGTGTTCCTGTGATCAGGGCAAGATAATTAATTATAGAGATCTGGAGTCATGATCGCAGTGTCGAGGCATAAGGTGTGTGTGTGTGTGTGTGTGTGTGTGTGTGTGGATGAATGAGTTGTACGTACTGCAACAACACTGTTAGCTGGTGCAGGGGCAAAATTCTGTGATCCTAGCTTACACACACGCACACACACAGACATGAACATACATGAATCTCTAGTCTCTAGTCATGCGTTGAGAGGATGTAATGAGCAGCATCTGATTACTGCCACTAATTAACAAAACACACACACACTCACACTATTAATACACACTGTCTCTCTCATCATCATTCTGTCATCGTTGCAGCTCTGGCTGCATGATCTCTGTCATCTGAAAGGTTAATGGTTCCACTAAAAACTAAAGTTCCCTTTAGGGAGCGTCTCAACTCACACACACAGCTTTAATTAACAGCGCACACACACACACACATACAGTGTAAATGACTTGAAAAGCAGAAGTCAGTTTTTAATAAATAATGGACCTGATCCCCCATGCTACATACAGTATACATCAACATGGTGAACAGTGAAGAAATTGGTGCAAAAGAATAGAATAAACAAAACGCACACAATTTTAACAACTGCAAAATTAAAAAGGCACTTTAAGCGTAAAAATGATGACAAGTCTTGCAAAATGGATTCTGTCTCCCAAGTCCATTTAAAAACAGTATCTACCTATAAATGTTTGTGAAATTGAAATGTTACAGCATGCACAGCTAGGTTTTCTGTTTCTGTTAGTTCAGACAGTTGCTATAGAGCAGGGCTTTTCAGGCTGACACTGTGAGCCCTCCCTCAGACAAAGTCCAGAAAACTGCTCCCCTCAACAACCCCCATCACCTCTACCTCTATGTTTTACTAACTACAGTTCCCATAATTTGGGGGCTTTGGGGAATATAAACTTTTTTTTTTGTCTATATTTGTTTTGGGCCAATTGGCATGATTAAAAATATGCCCAATTAGCCATCAGAAGCTCCTGTTTGCAGTGTGTACAGACAATTACCACTGGATTACTGTGATACTGAAGAAAACTTAAAAATGTGATGATTCTAAGGCAAGTTCTGCAGTTTTAAGGTGCGTTTTTTTTCTATGCGGATTTATGGACGTATATTCGTCATCAGAGGTAAATCACACTGAATCAAAAAGTATGTGTATCATGTGTGTTTTTACTAAGTTATGACTCCAAGAAAATTAGACAGATAAGTGGCCAAACTACAATAACTGGTAAATAACTAATTTCACAACATTTTAACGTTTGTAATTGTATAAACAAGGTATTGTGTGTGTGGTGAGCTACTGTGTTGTTTTCCTGTGCAGAGAGCGATGGCTCTACCTCGTGGCAGCCCCTTCTTGGGTGTGGTACCCTGTTTAAGATGAACATCCACCCTGTCGGCTGCTGATTTTCCAAAGTATGTACAACAAGAACAGCTTTCATTTTTGAAACTGATAAGAGGGTTTGTAGCTGCATGATAAAGATTCCTGTGGAATTATAATGTGGTATACTATATTATTATTATTGTAACCAAACAAATTTAAAGCTCAGTTCCACTGACTTCAGTTGTCTAAATTGTGTCTGTGCCAAAATCTATTCAACATTTCACAAAATGTACTTCATCCTCAGTTTAGACTGAGTCATTTTAGATATATTTCCAAATTGCTCTGCCTTTATCTCTCTTTCAGTGAACAATTAAGGTCTTTACAGTTTATCTTAATGGGCTTTTAGAGTGTAAGGTGAACTTTGCTTCACTCTGTCAACCTTCCATTATGGCAAATAAAAATAAACACTGAAGGAGGAGTGGCTTTCTTTCTCTTTAGCACTTCACCGTAAACTTCACCTCCAGACTGTGTAATCTATCCTTAATCTGTGATGTTCAGTGAGTTTCAGTTATTCAGGAGGTTCACTGTATTGTCAAAAATATTTTTCTGTATTTCTACATACTTTAAAGTATATTTACAGCCAACAACACAAAAAGCACATTAAGCTTATTATGATTAAATTAGTCACCATGCTTTACATAATCATCCTTCCTTAACAGTGGTGACATCTATACAATTAAATACTGTGTTCAGTTGTGTATTATTAAAGACCTAGCCAAACTAAACATCAAATTTGGTGTATATACTGTTGACAAAAAACAAAACTGTATTTGGAACTTAAAAATACATAAATAAATGTAAAATATAACATGTAAAACCTAATAAACTTCCAACATTTTATTTTCTTTACTGCCTTTGTTTTTTATGTTTTATTTTAATTACACATTGTGACAGAATTATTAACTGGCTTTTTTTTTTCAAAGACCTACCTTTGCACTGTGAATAAAGGAGAAAGGTCTGGCTGCAGACTGTACAGCCCCCAACAACCTCAACCAATCAGGTTGTTGTGTTTAGTTTCCAGGTACAGAGGTAAAATATCTTTTCATCGATTCAGAGCTTTCTTTCATCCAGATAATGAGAAGAGTATAAAACAGAGGAAGAGTACTCTGTAGCGAGTGGGTTTGGACATTCACCTGAATTCCAATAAAACTTGCAACACAAAAACTGGATTTTGAAAAGAGGGGGTCACATGTTCCCCCGGTCCTCATGATGATGCCACTGGCTGTCTGATGAAGTGTTTTCAGGTGGATTTCTTCTTCAAACTGCATGTGTGTGTGTGCTCCGGTGTATTTACATGTGTATGTTCCCAACAGTATGTGCATGAATGTATGTATGTGAGCTTGCACATGCCTGTCCTCTCTATAATAGCCACGCTGCTATCTGCCATAGCCTCTCACAGCTACTGTGGGACAACCAATTCCCTTTATCAGGCTACTGATAACAGGCTTTAGCTCTGCTCTGCCGTCCCACATACACACACAGGCCACTAAATAACTAATTAGCTTCTCTCTGGGGGAGGGAGTGAGGGGGGTGACCCACCGCTCTGACAAAGGCATGCAGCGTTTTAATGTAAAAAAAAATGAAATCAATAAAGGCGTGGGGCGTGGGGCAACTAGCAACCGGCCCCCTCTTAACATTAACAATTATAGTGATTAACAGTGATACCCAGAGCTCATTATTCACAGGCAGCAGCGGGAGCGAGAGAGAGGAGAGATAAGCTTGTTTATTGGAGAGGGCCCTTTTCACAAGGTGCAGTCGTTCATCATTTGGGCTGAGGGGGTTGGTGGGATGCGGTGGCGGAGTGCGGGGGTTGAGGGGCACCACAATTAAAAACACACTGTGACCTTGTGGCTGGAAGGACCAACAGAGGTGGAAAATTCAAACAGGGAAAAGAAACATCAGGATGGTGCAGCAGCCACTATCCTGCCCTTCAACAGCCATCACCAAAGTATCAAAGTTGGTTACTGCTGTAGTGGCTAATACTGATGGTTTCTGACCTGCCATTTAAATATAACGCCTCTTTCAGACATGCACTCTATTATGTAGCTAAATGTGGAGCACTATGCATGTTGTCTCAGGACAGCAAGAGATATTAAATCCTCAACTTGTTCCATGATGGAACAAAATCACTTTTTCAGTTATCATCTCTTATGCACAAAGAAAATAAAATCATGTTAATAAACCACAACACACTGTGAATGAGCCATTTGGGAGTTGTTGAGGAGATTTAGATCAATCTGTAAAAATGATTATTTCCTCTTGCATTGTGGGGGGAAAAATTAAGCTTCGGATGGCAAAATCATTTTGAAAACACTTTTCTTCCACTCGCCGCTGCCTCTCATGCACTAGGTGCCAAATATCACACGAGCATTGTGGCTCTTTTCCTGTCATGTCTGAGTAAAGACCTAATGTTTATGCAACATACATCTACAGTATGTCTGAATGTCATGTCAGTGGTATTTTAGCTATCAAAGCCTCTAAACTGAGGAATGTTTCAACCATTTAAACATGCCCTCATTCAACATTTGTTTCCCATGTTGCCCAGAGTATGAGTTTATCTCGTTTATACTTTTTATATATAGTCTAGTCACCTACGTTTTGTTAATCAATTTAACAGAGTTCAAGGACAGAACTTTTGACATGCTACGTGTAGCCACTGTGCTCTGTTGTCAAGAAATAGCTAAGGCTAACTGCTACTAATATAATACATTTTTATTTCTACATGTTAAATAACTTTACAGCATATAAATAAGATAGCTTTGGAGCTGTTTGGTGACATATTACTCTTCTGTTGTCTGTCATGTTCTGTTGTAAGTGTACTGTACACTATAACATTTTTAAAAAGCCATAACAAGGATGTGTCTATGTGTTTGCCATGACTTTGAAGTCCTTGTTGGTCTGGGTTTGTTAATGAAAAAAACTTTTCCATGAAAGCCAAGGTTTTTTTTTGGTTGAGAAAGGCCTTGGAATTCCTTTTGATAACAGTATGACGTGCCTCACATTAAACAAGTGTCAGTCCATGCCGTGTGCCATCTGTGTGTGTTTAATTAGTGCTAATTAAACACATCTTTTCATTAGCATGAATACTGTATGTTTTCAGGAGGAGGTTTTCACCTCCCAGAGCCTCTCTCAGTGTTCCTCCAGTCTTTTAATCAATCCTTCCTCCTCCCCTCTGCTTTTGTCTCTGCACTCCAGCACTATAGGTGCTTAATGAGCTGTAAAATATAATTCAGAAATGATAGTCGTCTGAAAGAGATGGAGAAGGAGAGAGAGATGGAGAGATAGGAAGACAAAGACAGTTTATTGTCAACAGTGTTTCCATATCAGTAAAATCTCTTCTTCTCTTTTCACAGTGGACACAGTGAGAAATTCCAACCGGTCGAGGCAGATGACCGCCCACCCAGAGCCTGGTTCTGCTCGAGGTTTCTGCCTGTTAAAAGGGAGTTTTTCCTTGCCGCTGTCGCTTATGCTTGCTCTTGGTGGGAATTGTTGGGTCTCTGTAAACATAAGGAGTCGGTCTAGACCTGCTCTATATGAAAAAGTGCACTGAGATAACTTTGTTATGATATGGCGCTATATAAATAAAATTGAATTGAACTGAATTGAATTCCACCCTGCAGAACCTGGGTCAATGCAGGTTTTTAGAGTAACACAGATCCAATGCTTTGGGCACAAACTGTATGAAGACATACACCAGCTGCACATTTCCAGTCATATTTCCTCAATTTGATCCTTTGCTGGAAAGGAAGTACATCTGTCACTTTTTCAAAGATCATTTGCACACATTGTACTATCTAGTTCAGGGTTTAGACACAAACCAAACATTAACCTTTAACCTGCAGGATAACATGACCATGTTTGTTACGTTTTGTTGTATCATGGACTGGACCCAAACACAGGACTCAAACCAGGTAAGCTTTAGTGAGAGAAAGTTTATTTTCACAGAGCACAAGATGGGGTAGCGGAGTTGGTATCTTGTCCGTGAAAAGGAAACTGGAGCACTGGTTCCGGACGCTTGGCTGGATGGCTGTGGCATGGATCACTGGGATGAGGCGTAGCTGAGGAGTCGGAGGAAATCCAAAACGTGACGAGGACGTGCAGACAGAGGAGACGTAGAATCTGCAGCACAGGGAAAACATGGATGTGTGCCAGCTGGCAGAGACAGGCGGCCACGCCTGCTGGCCCCAGGAATCTCACAGGTAATAACAAAACAGACAACACAAGCATGGAGACAAGACCACAGACAGACAGAATCTAACAATGTTGTCCTATCTTGCTTTTCCAGCATCACGGAGTTGAACACGGAAACTAATAATACCTGTTCAGTTAAGATTAACAGTAGTGCTCAAAATCCACACATTTCCTGCAAGCTTGGTGTTGATTTTGACATTTCACTGTCAGTTTGAATAAAAGAAATGGAAATCCTTTTGATGACATTAATGTTAATGTTAATGTGACAGATTTTTGAAGGCCAATACCAATACCCTTCATTGACGACATCTGCACTATTTTATATAATATGTTAGACTAGAGATAGGAATCATGTCAAGAAAGGACTAATGATGGATTATATCAGCACTGACTGAGAGGTAATAATAAAAGGGGGCAATGGAAAGGAGCAAGTATAAGACAGAGGTGGAAACAGTCATTGGCTGTGTCCAAAATCACTCCCGAATTTACTATATAGTGCATTATATTTGCCCTTTCCATTTTATTTGAATGTCTGAATTCTAAGTGTGTAAATGTATCCAAAATGTGCCCTTTACTGCTTTTTTATTTCTGATCTTTGGGTTAGTGAGAATATCAAGTCATTCATGTCAGTAGGCTAAAGTCCATGAGTCATTGGTTTTAAAGTTGTTTTTTCATTTTGTCAGGTTCATGACTTGAGATCTAGTCATGTGACTAGAGTCCACACCTCTGCTTTAAGACATACTGTGAACTGAATGAATGAGTGAACCCTGAATGAACTGTCCACCCACTGTATACAAGTAACAGACCTTGTATGGAGATCATTTGAGAATTGTATTTACAGGGTGTGGGGTCATCACACAGGTTGCATATTGAACTAGGGACCTAAACAATGTTTAACTTATATAGCACCAGTTTTCTATGTGCCCTGAGCAGGGGTGGAAGTAACAAATTACATACAGTGTGCATCTGTTGAGATCAGGTGCACACAGCAGAAGTCTGGCTAACATGCAGAGTGGACTGGTTACAGTGGGACGGAGAGGCCCAGTGGAAAAAAAGAGGTGATTTTATCCATTTAAAATGACATGTACAACACAATAAAGTGAAGGGGTCTGAATACTTTCTGAAGCCACTGTATCTCTGTGTTGTCTGCTTTGGTGATGTTTTATTCTGCTGTTGATCCTATAAGAAGTGTCAGGCTAATTCATTTGTGTGGCTTAATAATACTTGTTGCACTCACTGCGGTGTCCATAGTTCTTTTTATTTATTGTCTGTCATTTTTGTTTGAGTTTTGTCCTCTTTTCTTTCTTTTTCATTACAGTGAGGCTACACTGTTCTATATTTATAATTGATAACCAGTTGTATTGTTGCTGGCTTCAAATGTCCATCTGTCCGTCTGTAGAAAAGGAATCTCGTTGGTTTGGATCAGGGCTCAGGGCTCGGTGGTTTGATAAATATACTTTGACATTTAATGCTATTCATTTTGTAGCCTAAATGTGTTCTTTAAGACTCGTATAAAATATCATATTACATTTTTTTTTCTTTAACCCCCCCCCAGTAATGTTTACTCCGAGTACATAACTGACCTACTTTAAAAAAATTTTACACAAGTACTTTTACTTGAATATACTATTTTTGTACTCTTTGAATCTCTGCCCCTAACCAAGAAACTTGATTTACAATTCACAGACACACAGAATAAAGTCTTGTGTATGTTGCATTCTTGCTTACTTAACATTTTGTGACATGTTGTTATACAGCAACAGTTTGATTTATTTTAGAGAAATGTTGTCTTATATATAGAATAATATTGTTTTAATAATTATTGGATCACAGAAAGTTGTTATAGACTTATTTATTGTACACAACTGATGATGTTTTTTCACTGATTTGGCACAAATCACCACAGAAGCTCAATAAGGCAGTTTAATAAAGCCCCACTGTTATACAGTAATAACAGACTCAGAGAGACTCATTCACTGTTCCCTCTTATCTCATTTATACAATGAATCCATCCTGCTTTGCTGTGAAGAGATAGAGAGAAATACATATTGTTCATACGTATATGTTGAACATGTAAAAAAGAGAAGAAAGAAAGAAGACAAAGACAGACACAGTTGTAGTAATATTCTAATGTGCTCAGTGGGTTTCAATAGGCCACATTATGCAGCTTCATCCACTCATGTATTCTGCACCTTCACCTGCTGCAGTGGGACAATAAAAAGATTTTCTCCCCCAGCTTAACTCTACAGCTCACACTGAAAGCTGGCCTTCATGTCACCAGTCAATGATGGGTGAAGCAGATCTTGTTAGATCCAGTGAGAGTGGAAGTCATACTTTACATGTACTGGCAGGACTGGGCTGCCCATTGTGTTCTTTTACCTATTATAGAGAATATCAAGATAAATGGACGGCAGATTCTATACCCTTACAGAGAATGACTAGTTGAAATTAAACATTTCTATTACTTATTAAGTTCACAGTGCTTTCATACATGGTATGTTGTGCTGAAAAGTCGCCCCACAAATAAACACATAGATTTAAAGACATTATTAAGACATCACCATTAAGATATTAAAGCTCCATTAAGCAATTTCTTGGATATTACATTCAATCAAATGATCAATAGTTAAGTGAAAGGGGTTGCTATAGTGTCAAACTATAGACAATAATCACCAAACTTGGCAGTTGTACGAAGCATCTGAGCCTCTTCTACTTCACTACTGGTCACTCGATCCACACAGACTATATCATTTAGTCCTGTTTCAGTTTGAGCATAAAAATCTATTATATATGTATTTGAGGTTTACTTCACAAACACACAGAGAGACAAGAGGGAAAGGGAAAGGGTCTGGAGGAAACAAACAGGAAACACTGGCTATACACTGTATGTTCTTAGAGCAGTCGGAGGCTGAGGTGTTGCTAGCTAGCTACAGGTCTGTACAGTCACTGCATTGTCTGTTTGTGGTGGACAAACCACATTTGCCTGCGCAGCAAGGCAAAAATTACCTCTGTGCTCAATCTAAAACTAGCCGAGAGGCTAAGACAAGCAGAAGTATTGAAAAAATGAAACCAATCATTTAATCATTCATTTCATTTGCAAAGATAAAAGTGGACTTCCTACAGTAAGGTAAGGGCCAGTTAATGGCTGCTCTTCCTGGTGTGCCCTGTCACTGTTCTGATGATATTCTATTGAGCAGGTGTGTGGGGGAATAAAGTCCTCAGAGGGAAGTCACTCATAGTTGGTCAAAAAGAATGCTGTCCTATAGCCCTGCTGCAAGAGGTATTTCCTCTTTATTTTATTAGCTGATTACACACCTGCGCTTCCTGTGCTCTGTTGTCATTGTTGCCATTTCCCTCTGTGTTGTCTTGAAGGTAGCTGGTGCAGAATGGTCTTGTCAAAATGTGTGTGTTTCTGTCATTTAAACCAATAATCACATAACAATATCACCATAATAACCTAAATTAATCTATAAATTTCCAATTTACATTTAACAGTGTAGTATTGATCAATTCCAGCCTGCATCAAATCCATTATATCAGACTGCCATTTTTATCATCCATTTTTTTTCTTTGTATTTCGGCACCTGAAATTTTGAAAATGTGTAGAAGAAGAAAAGAAACATGAATTCCTAAAATGGCAACCCTGTGAAACCTCGAGTCGATAGAAACAGCAATATTAACCAGTCTATTAATGATAAGAACTAATTAAAACTGAGAATTAAGTAGGTGAAGGAGATAGGCCTGTGTGTGTGTGTGTGTGTGTGTGTGTGTGTGTGCACATTAATGTAGCACTTAGCCTGAGGGTTGAGGTGTTTGACCTGTTTTTGACCCAGTTATCCCCCCTCCCTCTTCCTCCTCCTCTCCCTCTCCTGTCTCTCCTCTTCTTATCCATCGGTCATCCTCATCGTCAGACAGAGTCAAGGATAAACCCACCTAAACTCACCACACTTTTACACAACTAGCATGATACAAATGAGACTTAAGTGCCACCAAAATGCTAATCATCTGAAGGTGCATCTGAAGCGCCAGATACTGAGCAACACGTGAAACACTGTGGTACTTGACAATTCAATTATGGGCTCTTTAAAAACTTCACACTTGTCCAAAATTCAAAAACATAAATTATTATGTCCCTGCTAATACTACACCTGAAGACTTACCAAGCCACATGACCCAGAGAAGGGTCTGGGCTACATATTAACAGTAAATGCATTTTAATAATTTCAGATTGACTTATCACATATTATTTAAACCCATCCCATACCTTCATTCATCACTACTGAGTATTTAAATACTGGACTTCCCCCCCAAAACTTCTATAAGGCTGTTTAATGATATCAGGTTGGTCTAAAGCACAATGTAGCACCTAAAGGAAGAGGACTGACAAGTCCAATTACATTCCTTTCTTTTGCCTACACCTGCCTCCTTCTCTCTCTTATTTCTCATGTTTCTAAAATTCTGCCACAATTTCCCAAACTTTCAATCACACATTAAACACACATAACAGCAGCTGATTGGCAGGAACCACCTGCTGTAGTGCCATAGTGGCAGAAAATGCACCATGTGACTAAGTACTGTATGCCTCCATCCATACAGGCCTAGGTTTTCTGATTCCCAATAAAAAGTCTCAAGTGTCAACAGTATGTGTGTGTGCGTGTCATCATTCACATTATCACACATCATCTCTTCCTTTCTGCTACTGGAAACAACTGAAAAACATAGACATCCTCTCCTCTCCTCCTTCCCCCTCCTCTCCTTTCCTCTCCTCTCCTCCCCTCCTTTGCTCCTCCCTCCTCTCTCCTATCTATATGTCTTGGTGAAAGGCCAGTGTGAGCACAAAGACCTGCTGTGGTAGGTAGTTATAGAGCTCCATTGTCACACAGCCTTTCTCTATCTGCTCCATCTTAATAAGAGCAGTCATCATTTAGAGTCTAAGTCGCTCTCAGCCTCCTCGCTTTAATTATGACATATCGATTGTCTCGTTAAGTCTAGTTTGGCTTAATGAAATCTATTGTTACCTCTCATTCTGTCTTCCATTGTCCCTCCCTGCAGCGCTTGGTGTGTGATGTGGACCTGGGCTCTCTTTGTGCTGTCTAATCTGACTCTGTGTGTGTGTGTGTGTGTGTGTGTGTGTGGGGGGGGGGGTTCTCATGTCTGTTTATGTTTTGGTTTATCTGTGTTTGTGTCCATAGGTGTGTTCTTTTTTCAGTGTGTGTACATCTTTGCCTCAGTGCCTTAAACCTGTGTGTGTGTTTCTTAAAAGTCAGTTTGTGTTTGTGTGTGTGTGTGTGTGTGTCTTTGAGTCGATGGGTCCCTGCTCTAAAAGGCGCTGCTGTCACCGTTTATCTGCTGCTTCCTGATTCCCTTCCATCGACTCTCAGCCAATCAATTCACTAAATGATGCAATTATACGCCCTCCCTCCCCCCCACACACATTTAAAGTTGAGAGGTTTATTTTGGATCAATCCAGACCACTTTGTGTGCAAATTACACAATTGCATTGCCTTCAGATTCCTTAGGCAGCCCAATTGGAGCAAGCCCTGGGTGTGAATGCCTAATGAGAGACCCTGTCCTTCAAAAAGGCTCTGTCGAACACAGGCAGAGACAATTAGAGAGGCGGCAGCAAAAAACAGCCATTCCTGTTTCTTTACAGGTCTCCACTCCTCAAGCTGGCCAAGTTCCATTCACCAAAACCCATTGGTTTAAATGGTGCTTTAACATTGATACGCCATGTCATTTTTAGCCTAACTTTAGACATATGAACAGATATGTCTTCACTGAACAAAAGAGTCTTTAATGTGCTGCAAAGAATCCTTTGTAAAGGTTCTCATCATGGATGGAAATGCATATATGAGTCACTACAGTGTTACTGTGTATTGTTGAGGGTTGAGCCGTGAAGAAAAGAGGAGATGTTAATGTGTGCCAATGTAACCATTATATTTATTTTACTTGTTATCCTGTTGATGACATCATGGGCAGTCTCAGCGGGGTTTCTCTTCAGTCTGTACAGAGATTTCTGCAGGAGAGGCTGTGCTGAAAGAGAAGCCGCTCCTATTCCTTTGTCCAGATTAAAATAAATTCCAACACCACCAGAGAAGGTGTTGGTCTCATCTGTGCACAATGCAAGCATGTGCTGTTCTTTGTGCCATATTCAATTCAATTCAATTCAGTTTTATTTATATAGCGCCATATAATAACTAAGTTATCTCAGGGCACTTTTCCATAAAGAGCAGGTCTAGACCGACTCCTTATGTTTACAGAGACCCAACAATTCCCACCAAGAGCAAGCACAAGCACAAGCGACAGCGGCAAGGAAAAACTCCCTTTTAACAGGCAGTAACCTCGAGCAGAACCAGGCTCTGGGTGGACGGTCATCTGCCTCGACCGGTTGGGTTGACCGGGTTGGGTTGATATTCAAATGAAGTGAAACCCACTCATGAAGTAAACAGATGCATCCTCACATCAAACTGCCACCAGGCCAGGCTCTCAGCTCACGGGAAATATTTTGAAATATTTGTACAACAGATGTTTTATTATTATTAGTTATACAGAATTTGTGAAACCAGTATCTAATATGCTCACCTAGTCATTAAAAAGCCAAACTTTCTGTCAATTATCCACCACCAATTGGTTGACCTGGTGATTCAGGCCGCACTCACAAAATATACTGTATATGATCTGTCATATATCTATCCATCAACCACTACACACTACTGCAGTATGTTATGTTTGCATAAACATGAAAACATGAAAAGAGGCTAGTTTGACCGTCCAGGATGTCATTATTTATGACCCAGCCCACCTGACCTGTGGTTTCACTGTGTGCCTGTGGTGGATTAAGAATTGCACAGTGCATCACTAGTGCCAGCACGAGAGATGTTTCTCCAGCCCTGCCTTTCTTGGTCTCCATATCTTCCCCTTCCCCTGCAACATGTTTCTGTGTTTCAGGGATTCAAACTCGCAACTTCTCCCCTCAGCAGGATCTCTAACCTCTAAGCTTCTTTCTTCACAGCTCAGCTGCAGTGCTGGGACTTTAAAGGACTCACTGACCCAAATCCCTGTCCAACCCTGGCCTTTTGCTCCCCCTTCTTCTGTGCTTAGTTCAGGTTCTAACACCAGTCAACTAGAAAACACTCTGATCCCTAGCCATGACTAGTCCCCTGTGTGTGTGTGTGTGTGTGTGTGTGTGTGTGTGTGTGTGTGTGTGGGCTGGACAAATCTAGCAATCTATTCCCCAGCAGCAGTCCTGAGCAGTCAAACATGGCTGGCAGTGCTGGCTGACTGGAGGGATGATGGATGGAGGCTTGGTTAGCTCTGCATCATGTACTGAACATCAAGAGTGCACAAGGCAGGCTGAAACAGGTCTGTTGTTCCAAAATCACAGGTTAGAATCCAGAGATGACCAAGAAAACCTGAAGGGGGCACAGAAGGATAGCAGTGACCCCCAGCAACACACACACTGAGATTGAAGCAAAGAAGCTTGTACTGGTTAGCTCCTAGTGTGCAGAGGTGTAAGCTGGGGTTGTTCCGAACAGCTCCCAACTCAGGCTGTCAGGGGCAGCTCCCAGAAGACAAGGCTACAGACTGAGATTGTGCTGGCCAATGCTATACAATGTTGGCGTTTCATACCATTCTATTCCACTCCTTACTATTTCCAAAGGTTTAGCTGAAATTAATATTTCAGGTTCAGCTTTATTTAACCTCTTTAATGTCTTTAACAACATTTGGCTGTAGTTATTTAGTGCCTCCAGGGTAACACTGACTATGCACTGACTCAGTAATGTCCATTATACAGCAAAAACAATAACGATTATTAAATGTTGTTAAATGCTATTTGTTCTTTCAAAAGTTACATACAAGTCGTCTCTCTGTGAGGAGAGGAATCAATTACTGAACTTCAAATGATGCTGTGTGTGCTGCTAACAGCAAACTGAAGCTACAGATTACGCTTTCTTAGAAACCTTTTTGCTGCACCATGCAATGTCGGCAGAATGAAGAGAACCGAAAAACCATTCACACATTATTTCAAAATGCTTACTGCTTAGTCCCACTGCTGGCCTTGTAGTCATCATTTACATATCCTAAATGAGCTACTTTTGTTGTGTGACATGTTTGTAGCAGTTTGTTAACAAGTGATGACAGATACAAACTGTGTATAGTGTCATTTAAATTAGCTGAATCAGTTGGATGAGAGTTAATATTCTTTTCAGATGTAACTGCCAGCGATGGAGGCTATAATATAAACAGAGAGTATGGTTAAATTAAACAGGAGGATATCATTAAAAGAAAAGGGGAATTCAGAGTGACTAACATTAACAATGCCTCTGTCCCATGTAGGTGTGCCAATAAGCCATGACAGTGAGCCAACATGCACAGTACCAGAGTACTAAATGGAATGCAGCCTTTATTAATGTTATTAGTTACACCTATGTTTGACAAGAGATGGGAGCAGGGAAAGAAATGTGGTTGACAGAGTAGGACAGAGTTTAAGTTCATATCATACTATGCTACTGTATACCACATCACACTGTTACATGCCATAAGCACACTGTATCGTACTGTACCTGACCATACAACATCATACTCTTTCAGAAAACATAATGTTGAGACATTAGGAAATTAATGGCTGTCAGCAGTTTCAGAGAAGAAAAAGAAACATTCCAAAATGTAAAAAACATGTTGCTTTGCTTCTATTTTACTGAAGTTTATTATTATTATTTATTTATTTATTTAGCCTTTATTTAACAAGGAAGTCCCTTGAAATTAAAATGTCTTTTTCTAGGGAGACCTGGCCAAGATATCACACCATTACAAAGTTATAAAAAATTATAACATAGAGGATGTTAAAAACAGAACAGGGACAACAGATACATAATACAAAATCCATCTTAGGATCTTGCATGTTCTGCAAGTGGACTATGCCTCCAAAGTGCTGCTGTTGTGAACACTGCAGTTACATTTAACCCTGGGTTTTGTATATAATGTCAAGCCTTGATTGGCAGCTAGAGATCTACCACCTGACCCCAACACAACGGGTCAAAGTAGTGTGTTTGAGTCAGGCTTGACCCATTGTGTTGTGTAAGGCTGCGGACTCGGGTCAGGTTTGGGTTTGGTTATTTTCAAATGTAACGTCAGTTTATTAGGACATTTTATTGGTCTCTCTTTCTCTCTCTGACTGTGCTAATCATCTGCACCCATGTGTGCCGCGAGCTGCGAGTGGATTTATAATACCCAGTGAGAAGAGTTGGGCTGCAAAACAATGTATTGTAGTCAATGTTGCATTAGCCTGGTGAGCTGACGATCAGTAATGTAACTTGTCACTTTAGGTCTTGGGTCAGGTTAGGGTACTAGTCAGGTTCACTCTGGTTGGGTCTTAAAGATGCTGGCATGGCAGGCCCTGTCCATGTGTCAGTTTTAGGCCCGTGCACAACTCTATTGGCAACCTGTGAAGACCACAAAATGAGCTGATGGACACCAGTACAGTTTGTTGTATATTACAGGGGCTCGCAGGGGGGGCAGTGACTTATGCTGTAGGCTACAACTTGAACCTGTTTATTTAGCTTACATTTGTTTTCTCTATCTCATGCTGTCTCCATCAGCAGTGAGTGAATGAGCTGTCAGCAGCTCCTGTTTGCAGTGTACCCATGGATGTACAGACTATCACTGGATCACTGTAATACTGAAGAAAAGTTAAAAGCAGGAGGATTCTCAGGTAACTTCTTTACAAGAAGCGTCTTTTACAAGAGCGGTTTTGTGGATGTTTATTTAGGATGGACATCAGAGATGATGATATCATCGTGAAGTGTGAGTCACGCTGAATCTAAAAACATGTGTATTATGTCTGTGTACAGATTTGACTCAGGTATGACTGAAGAAGTGGGAGTGGGACTTTTGATGCAAATTGTGGAAATCGGGCAGTAAGGGTTTTTAAGTTGCCTCCATGAGCTGCTTGTGACAGCCACCTCTCCTCTCTCTCATTCTCTTTCCTCAGAGGTACAGCAGCCTCCATATACAGCAGAGATGCCCTTGAATAAAGAGAGTGAAGAAGAGAAAAGAAAAAAGTAAAGGTGTAGATGAGGCGAGAGGGAGCAGAGGGATGGACATACTGTACAGAGGAAGAACTGGGAGAGAAGGGGGGGATGAAGAGAGGAGGAGAAGGAGACAGAGGGGGAAAACACGCGAAGCCCTGTATTGGGAGTGGAGGGGGAGGAGGAGGCCCAGTAAATCAGCCAGCTTCTTGTCAACACCTCCCACCAGCTCCCCCCCAGGGGCTTCTGAAGCCACTGAGCTGAGAATAACAAATGGCCGTCATTGGCCAGGCAAAAAGCTGTGATTATAATTATCACATCCCACACTGACCTTGCATAAACCTTAATCCTTCTCCAATGGAGCATTTAAATAGGCTGCCAACAGCGACAGAGATGAGGAGCGAGAGAGGGAGGGGAGGGAGGTGATGCAGGAAGGCAGGAGAAGGAGGACTGTGGGGAAGAGTAGAAAGGGAGGCAAGACAAATGTAAAGACATGGAAGTGGAAAGGAAAAGAAGCTGAGAGGGTAGAAGAAGAGTGAAGCGAGTCATGGAGAGGAAAAGGAGGTGAAACTGAGAGAAGAGGAGGAGGAGGAGAAAGAGGGAGGTGAAGCGGGGGGGTGTAATGAGCGGAGTGAGTGTAGTGGTTCAGCAGCACACCTGGAGGTTCAGCAGATCAACACGAGGAGTAATAAGGAGGTGAGACTGCAAGTCAGTGAGTGCAGGGAGAGGAAAGAGCAGTCAGAACTGTGGGATGTCAAGTGATTCAATACAACTTTATTAAGAACAGACAGCTGACAAATGAAAGGAAAACCCTGAAAAATGAGTAGAGAAAGTGAATCATATACCATGACCTTCATTCACCACATCTCAGTCCAACTCCACACCTGTGGGAGATGTTGGTGTTTTACAGCGCTCTCCACCACCTTCATCAAAACACCAGATGAAGGAACATCTTTTGTAAGAATTTTGTTGATCCCTCCAGTAGAGTTCCTCACACTTGGAGAATCTCTGACATGAAGCACTGAAGCTGTTGTGGAGGCTCGTGATGGAACAACACCTTAATACTCACTTTCTTTTTTACGCTAACCCTGTGAGTTACAGTTACGTAATTTGTCCAAAACGCAAATAAAATAGCAAAACAGTTAGTTTGAAAGTGGACATTTTCTTGAAAAATAAATAAATAAAGTAATAATTACTCAGTAATTTGTCCATAATTTAAACGAAATAGACAATAACCAGACTTGAAGATGTTGGATAGCGAAATAAAACTGTAATGACACAGTAAGGTTGGAGGTTTACCTTGAATGTCTAATTGCAAAGGTGTGCCTATACTTCCTAAAATGTAGCCTATTAATAGATGGCTTTATTTTTGAATATCAGATTTTTTTACTGTATCTCTGAATTCTTCAGTGTTGCTGTAACATTTAGGGCTGAATATCCACATAATTACATAATAAGTACATAATAAAAGTATTTCAAGACAACAGCTGAATAGTATGTCAGTATCAGAGAAGCAAAATGAAATGAGATGCTGGTTTACAATAGTTGCCCTTCAGATTTGGGAATCTACTGGAAACTGCATGGCCTCTAAAAGAAGTGACATTTGGTTGGTGGTTACACAGGTAGTTCCCAAAAAAAACTTAGAAATAAAATAGAAAACACTTATTTTCACTGAAATCTATTGGAATCTGCTCCTGTGACTGACCCTGAAAACACAGAAACAGATGTTGTACTTACTGATTTCAGACTTCAGACAGAGGTTAGCTGTTGGTTCTCACTGCAAAGCCTGCTCACTGCTTCCATAAAGACAGCTTGGGTAACCTCTGGCTTTGGAAAGGAGTGCATGGGTCAGCTACAAGTTACTTTCACAAAAAACTGTCCACTGTCACACACTAAACCAAAGTGAGAAAAGCTCTTTTGCTGGTCATAAAGAGAGTAGATATATTCAGAATGAATTAGACGGGGCATCCAGTAGCCAAGTGCTTAAGACACATACAGTATGTAACCACAATGTCCCCGGCTGGACTCGTGTCTCCTCCTCTCTCTGTATCTCTCCTATCTCTGTCAAATGAAGGCACACTGCCAGAAATACATATCTGTAAAAAACTGTATTAGACATGTTTTTAAAACATGGAGAAGATCAAAAGTGAAAATGTTTCATAAGCATTTTAGCCTTTGTTGGAAAGCTGATCGTATAGATCCTGAAAAGAGAAGACAGAAAGAAGCGTAAAGGTCAAACTTGTTTTCTGTGGGACGACCAACTACATGTACCATTTGTAAGTGTCAGTGCAGCCCAAGAACAACATCAGATTGTTTTTAGGGGTGAAGAAGAACGTTGTGGAGTAGAGCAATATCCTGCTGTACAGTACATACTGTACAGCAGGTGAGTGTTACCTCTCGTCAGCACTAGATGGAGTAAAGCTGAAGTGCCATCCCTGCAGTCATCTTACTGTAACCCACTGGACACAGCTCAGCAGTGTCAGGGCTCCAACACAGATGTTAGAATATCCAATGGATTTGAGTGATTTACTGCTTGAGTTCAGGTTAAATGAAATTGTCACCTAGAAAAACTTTAAGTTGTGATGAAACATCATTTCTTCAGGATCAGGACACAAAACCAACAAAATGTTAAGAGAACAAAACATCATAAGTGCATGGGAGCATTAAAAATTAAAACTGTGTATGCATCGTGGACAACTCAATAAAAAAGAAAATCCAACTTCTATGACTTTAGATCCTTTAGTTTATTTTGGTTCTTTTTATTGCCTGCATGGAAAGTCCATATACTCTCTCTGTAACAGGCTTGTTGTTTGTTTTTGCCCCTGTAGAATGTCCGGGAAAAAAACTGCAGAAAAACAGTGAGGATGTCACTTCAGTGTTGGTAATGGTAGCTAGTTTTAATTCACACACCACTGTGATAGAATACCTGCTCACATGGAAACTAAGAGAAAGAAATGAAAGGTTAATTGTGGTTCATTACAACTCAGATCTTATTTTGGGGATTTGGACCATTGTTTCTGTTGGTGATAAAACATTGTACTGTAATCTGGGAATATGATGACATCACTAAATCTAAGTCTGTTGTGTTATTATGAACCATAGAATCGAAAGTTGTAATAAGTCAGATTTATGCTACAACACACCATGTTTATTCTTATCTGTCTGCATTAGTATGCCTACACAAGGCTTTAATATTACATTACTAATTACACATATTATATACACACACAGGCCTGACAGCACATGTCTGTATTGCAGTCAATCAGTCAGTTAAGTAAGGAGTCATTTCCAAAACACACACTGCAGTTCTATGAGGCAGTACACTGGTTTGTTTCTTTTTACGTGGGATAAAGAAATGATGGTTTGATGAATGAAAGATTAAAAGAACAACGTCGCCAGTACAGCCACCCTGTCTGTCTCTCTGGGTGGGTGCATGCGAGAGAGGGCGAGCCTTAGGGAGGTCAGAGGTCAAGTGGTTTGACCCTGAGGTCAATTGAGTGGCGCTGCCCTCCCTCCTACAACATTTTACACACACTCACACACACAGAGAGGTACACCCATCACCTTAATCGGATATGAAGAGCTGAAAATGTGTTGAAAATACTGCTGGGGTCTAAGGCTCTGCTGCCTGTCTTACTGCTCTGTGTGTCAGTGGATATCTATCAGCATTATTATTTTTCACCTTTTCAACAACATTTACAATCTGTATTAAACATTTGGTAACACTTTATTTTAACCCCATCCCCATGTATAAGCAGTGAATAAACGCTTAATAAATGTTTTTAAATACTAGGTATATATAGTGTGTTTTTAAGTGTTTGTTATGATATGGTGCTATATACATAAATTTGTCAATGGCTATGTAAAGTATCTATAACACGTGTGTAAACAAATAATGAATAATTGACAAAGTAATATCACACAGTTGTCATATAAAATATGAATATAAATGTGAAGTATTTATTTATTAGCAGTATTTATTAAATTCATGGATTATATTTATTAATGAAGTACTTATTTATTAATAAATATTTCTTCACTCTCCATGACAACTGAGCAAAGTCCATCTGCTGATGAAGGCCATGAGATGTGGCTGAAAGCTCCAAAAGAACTTTAGTAAGTGCACCTTAAGTTAAGATTTTTTTTAAGTATTATATCCAAGATTAAGAATTAACCTTGAAGCTCAACACATGTATAAACACACTAATTAAATAACATTAAATATATGACTGTGCTATCAATCAAACAGCCACTCCGCTGATTTTACACAAGAAGTTCAGTTTGCTTGTCCGGTCTGGGAAAATAACTCTGGTGATGTCACCAGGGTTCAATAGAGAACCTGCGTTATTTAGGAGGCAGGGGTGTCTAATGAAAAACACTGCTGACTTGCATTGTGGGACGTGTAGCATCCAGTGTTTTTGGAGTTCCAACATCATGGAAGTGACACTAAATCAGTGGAATACCCCTTTAACTGTTTATACACCAGTTACACATTTTTCACCTGAGAAGTTATAATTGTTGACAAATACATGAATAAATACTTTAAAATGTCCTTATATCTGCTTACACCTACATGTGTTTACCTACATTTTATTAACCTTTAATGAGCACCATCCAGTTATATTCTCACTCTAGGTGCCACCACAGCTTGGGGGTTAGGATGCTGACCAACTGCAGCATCCACGGTTTGAGTCCAGCTGGGGACCTTTGTTGCATCTCTCTCCTGTCATCTCTCCACTCCACTGTGTAATAAAGGCAGAAAATGCCCATAAAGTAGTAAAAAAAAAGTACAAAGTCTCACGATTCTATCAGTATAGATCATTTTAAAATCCCAATTTCACTGCAAAAGCAGCTGTTTATTTTGTAACACGAGTACGTACAAGGCAGAAGAGTAACGTTAAAAAAGGAGAAAACCTCATATTACCGTGTTTGTACCTCTTTAAATTTTGGTTCAGTGTGACTTGACTAGGATCATTGCTGTAACTAAAAGGAGTCAAGAACAGGAACCCTTTCATTATTTCTGGGCTTACACACAAAAAGGAGGGCTTTTATACAGCTTATATACAGTGTTTATATACAGCTTATAAATGCTAAATAGGGTAGGTTAAAGTAAAGTGTGTATAGAATAATTATGATAATTGTAAATTTTTTAAGTTATCATTATTATTAATATTATCATTAATAGTAACATTGATAGCAGCAGTACAGGCCTCTTGGTCGTAGCAGTGTGCTGTAAAGAGATTAGTCGTCTGACCTTCCAATGAATGTGTGTGTTTATTGACTTGATTCAATGGAATGAACTATAAAGCGGATTTATTATTGTGATTCAATGGAAGAGGGGAATTACAATCACAGTCAGATAGCGTAAGCAGGCCTGGATCGAATTAACTAACTGCTCACACTGCTTCACATTACACTCACACAATGGACATGCTGCATTCTGTTAGCACATACACACATGCATACAGAACTTGCACGTAAACATGCACACATTATTCTTTCACACAGGGACACACACACACACACAGATATGAGTGCTCATGGACACAGTGCAGGCCACCAGTGCTGTGCTCCCATTCCATAAATCATAAACTTTCAGAGAAAGCAGAATTTCATTTCCCTGCCGGCGTCTTATCAGGCTGAGGAGGGATATACAGCCCATCACCATGCTCGTTTATTATCTCTGTGAATAGGCTGTGGCAGGGATGGGGCTATAACCTGGCGAGAGCAGGCATGGGACTGGATTAGACTATTAACTGGAATAGCATATCAGGGCTAAGTCTATTACCTAAAACACCAGTATCATGTTCCCCTCCAGATATATTCACTATCCTGATGCAGCCATGGCCACGCTGGGAAGTCCCTTTCATTTCTCCCATTATTTTTTATTCTCTCTCTCTATTCATTTGCACAGCTGAGTGAAATGTCCCTGCAAACCCACACTGGCCCTGACCTGAAGCTTTGCCTTGTTAAAACGCTACAGTATCGGCTTGTCATGCTTCACCACAATGCCTCTGAGGCTCGTTATTACATACCAGTACCTGCTGCAAACAACCATGTAACCCTTGTAGGGGGCTTTCCTGTTACCCTGTAGTTTAGAAACACAGGTGTGCTAGGACAGGTACATCAGTCATTGACAGCTGTTTTTATGAAAATGATGATGATTTTAAGATGAATGGAAATCGGCTTTTAAGGATGGAAACGTAACAAATGTAACAAAAGCTATGAAATCATAAGCATGAAAGATTACATATATCACAGGGCCAGACCAGGGTTTATATGGGGCCCTGGGCAGAATCTTGCCTGGTACCAGCTGTGTTACACAGTAAAATGCATTAGAAAATATAATAACACAATATAATAGTTATAGATTAGTACAAGTTAATAATAAGCATATTTTGGGGTAAAATATGTTTTGTTTTTGCCCACGGTTTTGCATTCCATGCCCACGGATGTTGGTTTTGTAGTGAAAAGCACAATAAATAAACGTTACACAATTAAAGCTGTGAAACATCCAATGTAAACACAATAAAGCATTAAATCTACCCTTAAATGTGGACGACATAGAAATGCTCCATTTCTTGTTCTCTGAAGAAAGAAGTTGTTTCCAAATCTGTGCACACAGTTAAAAAATCTGTGGGCACAGATTGCATGCACCCATTGGTTTATAAATCGTCATATCTTATCACATTAATGCTTGTTGCTAACTCAACTGCTTCCCTTTCTCTCTTCTTTCTATCTATCCTTCTGTTGCTCTCTCTCCTCTTTCTTGCTTTCCTTCTATTGCTTTCTCCGAGTGTTTTCTGCGGAGTCTTGACCTGTGGTTGCAGAGCTGCGGAGTATGGATCTGTGGTTGCGGTGCTAAGGAGTCTGGATCGGTGGTTGCGGAGCTACGGAGTCTGGATCTGAGGTTGCGGAGCTGCGGAGTCGTGATCTGGGGTTGCGGAGCTGCGGAGTCGTGATCTGAGGTCGAGGAGCTGCGGAGTTGTGATCTGTGGTTGCGGAGCTGTGGCGTCTGGATCTGTGGTTGCGGAGCCTGGATCTGTGATGCGGGACACCCACTGCCCCCGTGCTGCTGCTTGGCAGCCGCTGCTGTTATTGTTGTTTTGGACTTATTATTAGTATTA
>LKNJ01004306.1:0-42253 GCA_002120245.1 Maccullochella peelii | reverse complement strand
AAAACGTGAAGCGCTGTGAATACTTTCCGGATGCACTGTACTTAAGTTGCATGGTATTAAGAATTATTGAAGATGCTGATAGTGGAATTGGTATTGCTGCGTCTTTAATGTGTATTTCTTTGGTGTTATATACGGAGGACATAAGTGCAAAAACAGTAGCTGTAGATAATAACACTTTACTCACTGGGTAGTATAAAGCCTGACATTAGGCCTATGTTAGATAGCAGATTTTTTCTGATATTAAACTTAGTTTTAGTGCTGAAAACAGATTGACTTGTAGTCACTGGCTTATTATCTAGAGAATAATCACAAAGAAAATGCACCACCAAACAACAAAATGAGAGGTTGGAGCTGGAGACAGATTTGAAATTTAACTGAAGCAGTTGAGACGTCACAACACCCAACTTCACGCAGTGCGTTCTGCAATTGTAATTTCCCTATAAGACCACGAGAGGGCGCATAAATTGTATGAGTGCTTTTATTTTGACAGGTACAGCACAGAATAAACAGAAATGCATACGTTTATTTTGAAAATAATAAACCGGAAGAGGTGTTGACGGAGATTGTTACTGTCAACAGCACAGATCAAGTCTACTGCGACTACAGACGCTACGAAGCCCATCGGGTGATTACAAAGCATCTACACCATTACGGTAAATAAACATTTCACTGTGCGGTAACTTTGGTGCTGTTATATGAAACCCAACAATCAAGGCAGGAGCACAACGATCGCGTGAGGCTTTCGTGGTCGTGTGTCGTACAGTATCATGGGGCTAATTTGTGGTGGTAACATTGATTTGTTATACTGCGGTTATATGGTTTAGCTACGCGTAACTTCAGTCTGTCTTTACAAATTGATATCCCCAAAGCATATGAACCGTTCGTTTAAAATGTCTGTGTATCCGTATGCAGACATACTGCTAAATTAACCACCCCTCTTGCTAAGACAGTTTGCTAATGTGTTTTAGCTTTGAAACAATTGCCAGGTAAGGTTGCTAACTTAGCCCGTTTAGCTTTTCGAAAGGAACGGTTAAGATAACTGGAATGTTTTTCTTTAGCTGACGCCGTGTGTAAAAGTTAAGCAACTCAGTTACCTGACTGCTCACTTGTTGCTTTTATCAGCGGGCATATCAAGAACTAGATTATTAGCTCCGATACTGCCACCTGGATGGAGAGAGCGATTCGCTAAACTCCACTTAAATATCTGTCAGTTTAATGTGTTCTTGCTTTCTTGTCCTTTGCATATTTTTTCCCAAACATAATTATATATCAAATTATCAGTAATCATAAGGTTCCATTTGAAATGTCTGTTTACATTAAACACCCTCAAATGTCCTGTTGCACACTTAAATGCATTTTTTAGTGTTACTGTATATCGTCATTTGGTATCAATTTTACTGTGTTTTTATTCATTCTCAACTAAGTCTAACGTAGTGTAACAGATAGTGGGTTTTGGAACTTTTATGGCTCCAGGCATCTGTCAGTCTGCTTTCATCTGTGTGTACAGTGGACTTGAGCCTACATTTACCACTGGTGCCATCAAAGTCACAATGTAATGTAAATGCATAGGCTATATAAAAATTGTGACCACAAACATTTCATAACAGTTAGGCTTCTCACTGGGTGGTGCCCTTGAGCAAGGCCCTCAGCCCTTAACCCCAAAGTGCTCATTGACCAACAGATCAGAAGGTGATTGTAGTCTGCAGTTTCCAGATGTGATGGTGAAAAGAGAACACTGCTTTTAAAACTACCCTGGTTAAATAAAAGATTAAAAAATAAATCCCTTCCCCTCCCATCGTATAGGCTAAAACCATCCCTGTGTTTTTCCTTGTGACTTGTGATCAGTTGGGAACACCAGCTTGGTTACAAAATGCTGAAACTACAGAATATTTCTGCTCAAATGGTATTTTCATTGTAAATTACTGGAAATAAATGCCAATATGTTTCCCTGATCCTTTTAGTTTTTGAAAATTAAATATGAAAAATTATCAGCCCAGAAACTGATTTTGTACTAATTGAAAAGCAAATAGATACATTAAAAGCATGTATGACATTAAATCTTTCGATTTGTCCCTCTCAGGGCTGTAGACCGGATTCCTAGAAGAATTTGACCAGACACCAAAAATAATGTATCAAAATGTTTTAGTCAGTTAACTAACTTAACCATTTTTGTTGCCATTATTCTCAGAATCAGAACCAGGTTTATTGCCAAGTAGGTTTACACATACAAGGACTTTTCTTTAGTGTTTTGGTGCATAACAATAAACATAGTAAGTAGAAAATATAATGAAAAGTAAAGATAAAGTACTGCAAGTCAAGAAGCATAAATATAAATTTGACAATATGTGAAATTTGTTTATAAAAATATGTACAGCATGACTGTTATTTAAATGAAAGAGCTGTACAGTTTTGTGCAGGGAGAGTCTGTGTGTCCCGGGCCTTGATGATGAGGCCAGCTGCAGATGGGAAGAAACTGTTGCGTAAGGTTTTGGTCCTGATGGACCGCAGCCTCTTGCCGGAGGGGAGTGTCTGAAACAGTTTGTGTCCAGGTTGGGAGGGATCGGCCACAATAATTTCTACATGCTTCAGGGTCCTGGAGGCATACAGGTCCTGGAGGGATGGCAGATTGCAGCCAATCACCTTCTCTGCAGAGTGAATGATGCGCTGCAGTCTTCCCTTGACCTTGGCAGTGGCAGCAGCGTACCAGATGGTGAAGAGTAGAGGGGAAAGGACACAGCCTTGGGGGGGATCTGGTGCTGATGGATCGGGAGTCGGAGACATGTTTTCACAGCCTCACATGCTTCCTCCTGTCCATCAGGAAGTCTGTGATCCACCTGCAGGTGGAGTCAGGTACACTCAGCTGAGAGAGTTTGTCCTGTAGCATAGCTGGGATGATGGTATTAAAAGCAAAGTCCACAAACAGGATCCTGGCATAGGTTCCTGAGGAGTCCAGGTGCTGGAGGATGAAGTGGAGGGCCATGTTTATTGCATTGCCTACAGACCTGTTGGCTCTGTAGGCGAACTGGAGGGGGTCCAGGAGAGGCAATAATGGATTTGAGGTGTGACAGCACAATGTGCTCAAATTACCTTACCACGGAGGTCAGGACAGCGGGTCTGTAGTCGTCAAATCCCATGGTCCTTGGTTTTTTGGGGACAGGGATGATGGTGGAGATTTTGAAGAAGGCTGGCACATGGCGTGTTTGCAGTGAGGTGCTGAAGATGTCTCTGAACACCGGAGGCCAACTATAAGCTCCAAGCTATCTGCTTGTCTTTTAAGTAACTTAACAACCAAGGCTAGGAAATCCTGACGATAGCTGTGGAGTAACCACTGCACGCGACTGGAGTATTTAGCAACCGGAGAATTAAATAGCACAACAAACTGTTTGAGACAGTCAGTGTAGTCACAAAGACAAGGATGCTGAAAAACCTCCAGATAGGAAAGAAGGAAAGGAATGATAGCTTGTCAACCACAGCCTTAGAAGGCAACAAATTGCACTCTGACCATAAAGTCAGAGGCAGGATGACAAACACCAAACAACACAGAATGTGCTGACCTCTCTTGGACCGGCAAGGAAAATACAGAACCAAAACACGGCTCTATGGAGCGATTAACCTGCAGAGAGCGTGTCTTTGTTTATATCAGATATCGACCTTTGTGGAGTGCCACGAAAACAGATCCACTTTGTTTACTGCCACTGACAGTCAGGAAGGAATGAAACAGAACATCTAGTGGCCTCCTGCCTATTGAAGCAGCAACATCATAAAGACATGTAGGAAGGAGAGTTAAATGATCTGTGATAATAGTAGTGCATTGAACAGGACTAGGGCTGCATAGGTTGCCTGTTTTTAACTATTGGGTAATAGGAACAGAACGATTCTGAGGTTTTTGTCTGCAGTATAGTTTTCCTGCCTTTTTTTCCCTGGGAACCACTTCCCAACCCACTTGAGGACATTTTGACTAAGCTGCTTTTCTCTGCTGCTCTGCAGTGCTGTGATAGAGAGGAGGTATGAAGGGGGCAGGGTACTGTTATAACTGGATCCTTCTGTAACCTGCTCATATGTACACAGTGTGTGTGTGTGTGTGTATCCTCAAATATTGACACCTGCAAACAGGTGTTGTGGCTGGGCGGGGCTGTCCAGAGCACTGGACATTGCGCTGCTCCACTTCAGTAAATACTGGAGGAAGCAAACAGGCTGACTGTCCGCTTCCTTGTCTAAAGGAATGTGAATGTTATGTTGGAGATATGGGAATGGTCAGATTGTAGCTAACAGAAGAATCCACTTATTTTCATAGGCAGCAGCAGTATGCTGACTGACTGACTGGATGACTGAACATGTAACATTTGTAAACTTTGAATATTCCTGTGTGATAGTCCTAACAAATTACTTGGTTTGGTGGTTTTAAAATCTGCATATCAGAAAACTGATCTTAAATCCAATCAAACAGTATCTGCCTGGGTTCCACCACACAGGCGTCTCTATGTTCCTGTTGGCCCCGCACTGGATGCAGAAGTAGTGCTGAATCTATTAGTCCATTAATTGATTAGTCATCAACAAAAAACTAATCAATAAGCATCAATGTTCATTCTTGACCTTGGTAGTTTGACAAATCAATCCCACCAAGGTCCACTTTTTCTGGGGCTTTCAGCCATATCAATGGTCTTCATCATCGGATGGCGTTTTCTCAGATGTCATGGAAATGATCTTTTGACATGCAAGCGTCTGAGCAAACTCCATCCGGGGATAAAGATCGTGTGACACTGTTGAAAGTTCTGGAATAGATTAGTAAAAGGACCTTGAGTTGGGATATTTTTGTCAAACTAATCAAGAATAAATTTAATAATCAATTTATCGTTTAAAGTAATTGATCAAGTGAGAATGCCAAACCTTATTATTCTATACTATTCAAACAAAATTAGCAAACTGAATCTTGGTTTCTGGAAACTTGGGATAGGCATTTGCCATTCTTTTCTGGCATTTTATTATAAACAATTAGGGCTGCAACTAATGATTATTTTCATTATCGATTAATATGCCTATTATTTTCATGATTAAACGATTAATTGTTTAGTCTGTAACGTCAAAAAATTGTGAAAAATGCAAATCACAATTTCCCAGAGCCCAAAGTGACGTCTTCAAATTTCTTTTGTCCAACCAGCAGTCCAAAACCCAAAGACTCTTCGTTTACTGTCAGGAACGACAAAGAAAAGCAGCAATTTCTCACATTTAAGGAGCTGGAAGCAGCAAATGTTTGACATTTTTGCTTGAAAAATGACCAAAACGATTAATCGATTATCAAAGTAGTTGGCAATTAATTTTCTTTCGATCGCCTAATTGATTAATCGAGTAATCGTCGCAGCTCTATAAACAATAGATAGAAACATCAATCAGGGCTGCAGCTAACAGTTATTTTCCCTATAGATTGATCTTTTATTTATTTGTCTATTAATTGATTAATTGTTTAGTCTGCAGAATGTTAGGAAATAGGAAAAAATGTCCTACCCAGATCTCAGAGTCCAAGGTTAAATGTCTTATTTTGTCCAACCAGTCCAACAGTCCAAAACCAGTCCAAAGATATTCAGTTAACAATTATATAAGAAACAGTAAATCATAATATTTGAGTTTGGTGAATTATTTAATTAAATCCATTATCAAAATTGTTGTTGATTTATATTTCTGCTTGAGCATGGAAGTTTATACTTGACCTTGGGAACAGAAGTGTGGCAAAATAACCTTAATTTCCGTAAGGAAATTGGTTGGAACCTTAATTCCAACCGGTTGAGGCAGATGACCGCCCACCCAGAGCCTGGTTCTGGTTCTGGTTCTCAGCCAGCTCCATTTTCTAATGAAGATCATGAGATGTGGATGAAATGTCTGAAACAGCTGGTATGTTGCCACACTTTCTGCCGATCAACTAATTACTTCAAATGTAAGTAAAAATCTTTCTCGCCATTGGTGGGTTGCTGAAATCTCTCATCACTACAACACAACATAAGTTTGATTGACCACATTTTGTTTTGCATCGACCCTGCACACTGGTGGTGGCATGCAATGCATGGCCGTCAATAATTGTATTGCAATCCTTTGACTGACCCTTGCTGTCCACTGTCGCTACGCTTACTTTATCTAGCTAGCTAGGGAGAGAGGGGGACCACAGAGGAGAATTTCGTGCTAATCACAGAAAGAGTCTGCAAGTATGTGTGTTCCACACATGCTGGTTCCTACTTATTTCAGTTTTGAACATTAAGCGTGGAGCTAAATCATGTCTACAGATGACCTCACAGTCGGTGGTGTGTCCTCGGCCTCCTGCTGTGACCGATACTGGCTGACCTGGTATATGAGCACAATGGGGTTGTGTTCAGGAACATACAGAGCAAGAAAAGAGGAACCTGTTACTGTCCACATCATCCAAGATCTTACCCAGAGTCCTCCCTGACATCTTCTTGGTTACTGAAAAACAGGCCCACTGTGTGCTGGTTGGTCAGCAGCAATAGGCTGACTGTGTCTGTTGGTTAGTAGCGATATTTATTTAAAGCAACATGCTGTCAGCCAGCATAACATCACATAGTACAGAGAAAACAGAGACTGTGTGTGTGTGTGAGAGAGAGAGAGAGAGAAAGAGAGAGAGAGATAAATAAAAGAGGAAGTGTGAGTAGGAGAGAGAGTTCATATGTGAGAAGAGGAAGAGACACAGAGTCATTAATTTGAAGCAGATTATGCTATTGGCTCACTGAGTTCTACAGTTTGTTGCTGGAGCTGCTGGGGGGGGTATTTGAATGTTACTCCAGTCATCTCAGCAGCCTACACCACAGAGGAGAGCTACAACAGAGAGGCTGTATTATCATCCCTCACTCAGATGTGCAGTTCAGATTCTGCCGTCAGCCAACACCGCAAGTACTGTACATAAGGAAACGTAGACATAGCTCTATATGAACACATTATATTGCTTTACAGGAAATGTCTAATCAGGCTAATCCTTTACAGTATCATAGCCAGTGGTATCTTACCATACAGACTGAGACATTAGTCTTCTGGATGAACTGACCCTGTGAATAAAGTTAATGTTTGACACAGAAAACAGATAAAAAATGAGTATACAGCTAATCGTGAGAATCCAAACCACAATGATCAGCTCAGTATAGTATATAGTTTAGCAGTATATGGGTACATGTCAGTCTTGGGTGAGAGTGGCACACAATGCTGTCTGCCACAGTATCACAGTGGTGCTGCTACTGAGGGGCACCAGTGTAAGACATTTTAAAATTCTTCACATAATGGCTTTAATGACTTACTGCCATTAGAGCAAAAAAAGTGGAAGGTTGACAAGTGAACCTAGGAAGTAGATCTTAGAAATTTCAATGTACATACTGTGTGTTGTCTTTAAACTGCCAGTATGTTTCATTAGAACTGCTTGTTGTGTAACAGCTTCAGAAACCCTCTTCCCCCACATCTGTCCAACATCAGATAGGGGAGGTGGCTATGTACAACCATTTCTGTAACTTTCCAAATCTGCCGATCAGACATTGACACCCACGTCACGCCACGATTGGCAAGCTGCGCTGAGGTGAAAAAGGAGCAAGTGTTTGAGCTTCTTTCTCGGCTCTCTTATTTGTTGCACAACTGTTTCTGTCACTTTTCACGTTAACAACAGGAACAGATAAACAACAGAAGAAACAGATTAAACGCTTTAGATTTTCGACAAGGTCAGACAACACGCCATACAAACTACTAACTGTTTAAGCATAACCCGACCCTCCCTCTGTCGTTAGCGGTGCTTTTTTCTTTGCTGTATGCCATTAAGCTAATCAGTCCCATAAATATGCAGGTTATTTCCTGGTGTTTCGAATGTCTCATTCTCTCCTGCTCTCTCTCCCTGTCTCTTCTTTTCAGCTTTATCTGACACATTTGAACAAGCTTTGTGTTTATGTAACATGTTCAGCAGCTTATTTTGCTGAGGGAAGTGTTTACTGAGGGAGGGGTAGTTCTCTCGCATTCTTCTGCTATTCTAGGACTGTTCTTATCTCTTTTCAGTAGTGGCTCAACAGGAGGATCCAGAGGATCCACATCTTAATAAATGTGTGAAGTCAACATTCAGTGCAGTGTTACATGATACCGCACGTACAACATGATATGGCAAGATTCTGACCGGATACTCGAGGAGTTCAGTACATGTACAAACAAGTCTTTAACACTGAATCTTCAAATTGAGCTCACTATACTGAATGACCATTGTCACTGACTGAATCAGTGGCTTTTAGCAGTGGAGCTCCTCACTGGTGGCTGAACGCACCGTTGTCAGCTCAGGCGTGATACACAGAACGTTACTTTTTGTATTAAAAGGCCACGAAAGCCACACAGACGATCTTAAACGGGTAACTGACAGAAATAATGTTCAATGGTTTGAACCAGCAACAGACTGAATGTTCTACTGAACTGAAGACAGTCTGAGTCAGCACTGAACGTCAGGCCGTATGAATGGTGATATATAGTCAATGACTGCGAATCTTTGAATTTAACTGAATGAAGTGATTCATGACTTCCACCTCTACCAGATATTAGACAGTATGACCTAAATCTATGAGTAAACGTATGCGGTAAGAGAGTAATGTCGATAAGACATGATTATCATCCAGTATTACCTTGAAGGTTACTAGTAGATATTAAACACAGCAGGTTAACAAGGACCTACAGAATTAATACCTGCATTTCTGTTTAACTACACTTAAGCCTGGGCTAACTAAACCTCACTCCACTAACACATTACATATTTCCATTACACTGGTCGTTTTCATGGTAATGAAGGAAGATGTCACCCAGTGCGGCGGTTTGGCTCATTGATGTGTTTTTGGACAACAATGGAGCTCTATGGCACAGGAAAAATATATATCAGGCTTTGATATATACATACACAATACTTGTTATGGGATAAATTCATATTGGTTTTGGACTTTTCATGGGATTTGAAATAAAAAGATAAAGTAATGCCAGGATCATCCTTTAACGTAGGCCTCATTTAATAGATTATTTGTTTTGTCTTTAAAATGTCAGAGTCCCAGATGACATTGTTAAATTCTTGTTTTCTCCCACTATTAGTCCAGAACCCTAAGATATTCAATTTACTGTGCAATGATATGAAACAGAAAAGCAAGCTGGAACCAGTTTTCTCTAAGAAATTATAAAAAATCATTCTCGTTTAATAATCTGTCAATGGTTTCAGCAGTACGTTGAAATGTTTTCAAACCCAGATGACCTGAGGTGTCTCCATCTCTTGCAGGACTCTGGCTGCTACTCTGTGGAAGTCCCAGCTTTGTGTGTGTGGCAGTGAGTGTGTGTATATCTGACACATCGTTGTGCAGTTTGTGTGAGTGGGTGCGTGTAGTGCCGTTCTCCAGTGTGCGTGATGTCTTCAGAGCTGCTGGTAGATTTGGGTGAAGACCCTGCGACCGCACAGTTAGGACAGCTGAAGCTGGCCACGATAGAGGACCAGCAGTGGCCCGCTGATGAGTCTACTCTCAGCAAGTCAGGTGAGAGGGATTTCTAAGTACACACTCACACATATAAAGGACCAAGCAAAACCTGCTGACTTGATTCAGACTGATTTGGAGAAACAAAAAATATAAAGGAGGATGTCCTTGTACAGTAGCCAGCAGGAACAAACTAAATATAGCCAATCACTAAATACTGTGTAACCAAACATTAAAATGTTACTGTTTGAAAAGGTTCTGTGTAGCACTTGACCATCATTTTTTATTCACAAAATCTAAACCTTCCTTTCATGTAGGGGTCAGCAGTTGTTAAATCGGGGTCCATTAATTATAACTGCCAGCTCAGGAATTAAATGTACATACCTGTGTTGGAGTTATCTGTGGAGAGGTGAAATGAACACTTCCACATGTTAACTCAGCATGTTTTACAAGAGCGTTTGAATTTATTACAGGATTATATCTCTATGTGGTAGCATGTATTCCAAACACAGATCTATGAGCTCAGTACTCCTCTTTTAACAACACTTGGAATGCTGGAACATGCTCTCACTCTTGTTAGGAGGAAGAGTCAATACTGTAATTACCTCATTAATTTGTAACAATAAGCATCAGAATCCAAAAATAGAGCACTATAGAGAGAGAGAAAATGAAAATAGGGAGGTTCAGGCTTGCCCAATCATTGCTATAGAATTGCGAAGTGGGAGGGGTATTTCCATTTCAAATGTTTCTTCAAACTAAATCTTCAGTGTTATTGAACATAGAAACTATCCTGGATAATGTAACAATCATATAGGTTTGTGTTATGACCCCCACTAAATATTTCAACTTTGTTTCTGAGAAAGCATATTTTCTCCGTCATTTTGGCATGTAAGGCGGATACAAAAAGCCAGTCAGAGTGATAACGAATCCACAACGTTCTGTTGTTGAAGTTGTGAACAAAACACTGCACCATAGTTACTGAATTTATCCAAAATTGACACCAAATCCAAAAGAAAATTGATTCTAAGCTGCAGATTGTTCTGACCGTTTTCTCACCAGCTTTTTCGTGCCATTAGCGGCGCATGGAATTTTTAGCTCTGTGATTGGGTTTTGTAGCTGAAATGCCGAAAATTAAAGAGTAAATCTTGCCTTTGCTGATCTTTGCACACTTATGACCACACCCAGCTTCACTCTGTGGTCAGAGGTGAAACAGGCATGAAACCTTCAATCAGAAAGGGCAGCAAAACACTGCTTTTATCCTGCTGTCAAGTTACTCTTTAACTTCTCCCCTCAAAGTTATTATGTTCACAAGCTTGTATCTTCCACGTTTCATTAAAGAACCAAATATTTTCTAACATGGATGTAAAAAACACTATTATCTCTAATGCATTTGCCAAGTATCAAACCCCTTAATACATTTTTTTTCTTTAAAAACAGTTTGAAGTACTTACAAACAAAAAAAAAAAAACAACGTATGTCATATTGTGTGTGTGTGTGTGTGTGTGTTTCAGAGACAGACATCTCCCAGCGCTTCGACGCTGGCTCCCCCCACCTGCCCTGGGACCATCCCTTCTATGACATCGCCAGGCATCAGATCATTGAAGTGGCAGGTCAGTCCCCCAATCACAAACCTCTGTTTGTCTCCTCTCTGAAACTAAAATGTCACTTGCAGAATTTGGACTGCTTGTCATGTTTTTTTTAAGAACAATTTTATACAGTGAAAGTCATCTATTTTAATATAGGAAATGTTGAATCCCTGCCTGTGTGTCTGTAGGTGATGATAACTTTGGAAGGAAGGTGATAGTGTTTAATGCCTGCAGGATGCCTCCACAGCACCAACTGGACCATCACAAGCTTCTGATGTAAGTACTAATGATTGAAGGAGAAGTAGGATTCATTGAGACGTTTTCTCCTTTATTTGGAATCGAATAAACACTCCCCAGAGTGTGTGGGATATTTACATTTCCACATTTTAGTTCATATTAGGTTATGCTGAGGTCTCTGGGTGAGAGCAAATTCACTGATTGAGCCCTAGCAGAGCATGATTTTTGGACAATGGTTGGTGTCCATCAAAGTGAATATCATGGATTTAGGTAGACTAAATGTCATTTAGCTGTTGACTCTTGGCACAGTGTTAATTTGGCCAGTTGGAGCGGCTTAATTATTTTCTAAGCAGAACAAACTGCTACCGAAGTGTCCACTTTAGTTGAGTAGGCACTGTAGTTAAGAATAGTTTTCTGTCTCGCAAGCGCTCCCACCACTAAGGATGGCAGTGTCATTTGCTCAGTCAATCGTTACAACTGCTCACCAAACTGTCATGCAATTTTTATACATATTCATGGTCCCCAGAGGATGTTTCTTATTGATTTTGGTGACTCCCTAACCTTCCATCTAGCACCATCATTAGGTAAAAAAATGTTCCCCTCACCACTTTATTCCAAGGTGTCTTGAAATGAACAGGCCATATTTCTGTTCATTTTGCTGTGGATGTACATGTCCTCGTAGAACTCTCCCTCTCTCCACCAGCAGGTCAACATTTCCATTAGCACACAAGAGATATTAATATCTAAGTCGCGGATTGCTATGAAATTTACTGAGCACATTCATGGACCAAATGTTGAAATTGTCTGACCACAAAATATCTCATAATGTAATTGGGAGGTTTTCATAACATATGCTGAATACATTCATGTTCACCAGAAGATAAATGCTTTCTAATTGGCCTTTTCCTCTAGCGCTACCCTCAAATTCAACACTTTGGCCTGACTACTTGTAAATTCAGTATGTTTTTTTTTTTTTTCCATGCAGCATTTGTCATATCTCTAGGAGCTGCTAACAGACCTTACACCTGTAGTCTTGTTGTTAATGTCCTGCAGACAACCAGCTGGTTTTATAACTAATTTAACAATTATAGAATTGGAATAAAGATCAGGTCAGTCAGATTCAGTGCCATTGTTCATGCATTTCAGAACACTTCCACAGATTTATTTTAATACACTTCCAAAGAACAACTTTGAACCTGTGTGCACCAGTAATACTTGCATTCAGTGAGAGATCAACAATGTGGCATGAAACCCTGGAATGACATTTCTATCACATGCCATAGCACTATTCATTGTACTATCTTGTGTACATGTCCCTGCTTGTGTGTTGTGGGTGGCAACAAGCCATCCAGTGGGAAACTAAGTGGAGTTTAGAGGCAGCTGCAATGCATTGTGAAGGACTGTGCTGGATTCATTGAGTCCTGAATGTTTGTGATTTACCAGCCACAAGCACTAGCATCACTACAGGAGCAGGAGCACCAGAGAAGTCAAAACCCTTGAAAGATATCAGATGGGTTTACTGAAACATCTGTCTGATGAGTCTGTCTTTTGCAGTGGTTCACATTTTTATCCAACCTCCATCTGTACATTGTGTCATAATCCACCTTCCCTTTTTCTCTGCACTTCTGCTTTTCTACAAAGGTCTTTCTGCATTTATTAGCTGTCGGACTATAGAGAGTGGCAGAGAATTTGAGTAGGGAAAGGCAAAATTCGATAAAACTTCCTCAATTGCACAAAAAAGATTTTTGAGGTGGTTTTTGCCTAAGAAGTTCTGACGTAGCGAACATTTAACTCACATGACTGATCAGTTGTTCCCTCTAAACCATTCCGCATTAATTAGTCTTTGTCTCTGGACAGAATGAAACTAGCTGACATGAAAGAACAATTCAAGAATTCAGAATTTTTCCACCGTTATGGCCTGACAGCTTATCTATTTAAATGACAATGAATTTGTTTTATTTTTTGCAGGTATCTTAAAGGCACACTGGATCAGTATGTTGAAAGTGACTACACTCTGATCTATTTCCACCATGGGCTGACCGGTGAAAACAAACCATCTCTCAGCTGGCTACGAGACGCATACAGGGAGTTTGACAGAAAGTAAGTGCAATAACATCACCGGGCATGTGCACAGGCAGGGGCTATACTGAAAATCATACCTGACTGAAGCCTTAATCTGGCCTAAATTCTTCACTGTTTAAAATGAACACTATGGGCCCTGTTTTCGTGACAGTGCAACGACCGGTGCAAGCAACACCATTTTTGTCTTTCCTGACCATGAAGTTGGCTTTGCCATTCTGTGTGGTACTTTGCCCAGAGCTCGCCGTACACAGGTGGGAGAAGAGGAACAAACAGGTGGGAGGTTCATTCAGATGACATGGCGCAAAGAGAGTTGCTGGTATTTTGGTGGACATTGGAATAGACGTCTCAGAACCATTTCTGTTTGTCGAGCAACGTCACTCTGCCGCTACTGTGGTGATTTTGTAAACGAGAGCAAACACAACACTTGGAGCAAGTGTGCGGCAGTAATGCTTGACATATTAAAAAAAAAAAACTCCCCAGCCAGTAGATCCGTTTAAATTGGCATCAGAAATTTACATTTAAAGTGGTTAAAGCAGGAACGCTGGTAAAGTGGTCTGGATTTATCTGTTCATTAATATGAGTAATTCTTACTGTATGTGTTGTCCACAGCTGCTTTATACTGTATGAAAAACTTCTCCTTCAGTTCACTAAATCCCTGCGGCCATCTGATGGCAGTAGGACACATAGAGTATGTTGATAATTCTGCAGCCTGTGCAGTGCAGTGCCATAATGCATGGCCGTCCACTGTGTTTACTTTCATTAAATCACATGCAAGTGACACCAGGCTGCTGCTGAACAACCACACACTCAGACTGGTCAGTTGTAACTCACACAGTCCGTGCGCCCAAAACCTTCTTCCTAGTGGTAGTGTTGATGCGCTATCGCAATTAAAATGGGGCCCTAAGACTGACTAATTGAGCATATATGGGAGTCGACTGAACAATTTTCTCTCTGTGTGGAGAAAAACAGTATCAGCCCACTTGACATAAAGGACATCATGTCGACAGTCATGTGCTCTTATATGGATGAGTTATTAATGTAAGAAAAAATTCAAAATATACCCATGATTTTCTTTTTCGTTGACTGCCTTGTCCCCTACATCCTCCCTGTAGGAGTGTTTGCCATCAGTACAAAATGCTTTTAGAAAAAAGCTAAACTTGCTATTTGATTATGAGTTAATGACACTACAATCTGAGATGTACTAGTGATGTTTTAGATAACTGAAATATCTGCATTTTTGCTAAATGAGTGGTACTTAATAACTAATAAAAGAAAAAACACGACACAACCAAGCAGCAAAATTGACCTAGAACTTAAAAGCACACTGTCAATGGTTGTTTTAAAGTGAGATGTACAGTGTATTTTTCCCTAAAGTAAAAGTGAAAAACACTGCATGCTGCTCCAGAGGGAAAAATGTAGATACCAGCACACAACCACATGCGCTGCTCCAGAGATCTTATTCTTATCTGTATGTGTTTTCAGGTATAAGAAGAACATCAAGGCTCTGTATATCGTCCATCCCACCATGTTCATCAAGACTCTGCTGATCCTCTTCAAACCAATCATCAGGTTCTTTTTTTTTTTGTTAATGTAAAATTACTCAACAAGTTTTTTTAGGGTCATGGCACACCTCATTTAGCTATAATTTAATGATCGTATGTGACATTTCAATAAAAAAATTTAGGTTTTCTTGACACTTTTAGGGCCTGTGTCCACATAGTGTTTTTTTTCTGAGCGCCAGCGTCTTCTTTCAATTTGAACTGAGAGCATGCGGCTCATCACCCTGGTAACCAAGAAAATGGAGGAGAAACTTCCTGAGCTTTATTATATGTCAGACAGAGAGAAAAAAAGCCCATTTGTTGGAGCAGATCGGCCGGACACTGATTGTTGCTGGTGAATGTTTTGCTTTTATCACCCTACGCGTTGGAAGCTTGTTGTGCTGTGTAGTCACCCCCTTAATGTAGCGTTAAGATATTGTTGTCATAGAAACAAAACCCACGTGCACTGTTTTTTTTCTCTCACCGCACAAGCGCTTCATCCCAGCGCCCTGCCGGAAATAACGGCAGAATAAAATGCTATGTGGACACAGGCCCTTAGGGCGTAAGCCATTATTGATTTATACTAGTCCTAGGGCTGGGACGATATCCTTATCTCCCGACTCAATACTATCACAATACTTGCTGTGATATGCTGATTCGATATGTATTGCGACTCTTAAGTATTGCCATTCTATATTACAATTTATTGCGATTTTTTGTTTTAACATTAGACCATGGGAAAAAGTTGAATCACTTCACACTTCTAGAGACTGTATATCATGAGTCATATTTCCAGAAACAATGCACATCACATGTAAGTCTTTCGTAGTTCTTAAGGACATAATTGCGGGATAAAACTCAGCAGTTTCAGACAGTTCTCCTTTTCACCTAAATTCTCCTTTCAACCTGTCATCTTTTTTTCCACATAATGCAGAAGTCCTGCTTTGGTAAAATGACTGTGACGTGGCCTGGATGTGTTTGCTTAGAAATTGGTTTGTGAGCAGACTATTGTTATGAATCTTGCTAGGATCGGTATTTAGAACGCACAAGCTGTACATGATGATCAACGCCTGGTTAAATGGTGTTGACATTAAACAAACTTTAAAAAGCAGTTTTATTAGCTAGCCAGAAACTTATACTTTTTCACAGAATTCTCTTCAATATCTAATAATAATAAGTATAGATACCACAGACACTGAGTCTTGTTCTGGCATGTTTCCACTGTCAGCAGAGCAACAGTTACACTGATAAGAAAACTAAACCAACAAAATCTGAAAATAGCACCATTTAGCACTCAGTTCTTTTGGTTAGTTTCCTAGATAGAGTACAGTGGTGTGAGTACTTCTGTTACTTTTACATGATATTTGATATCCTGTGGTTTGCAAGAAATATGTACCTTCTATCTAAGGCAGCTTCAAGCAGTGCTTTAAATTAGGAACACACTTATTTCATATAGATTTGAGGCAACTTAATTAACATAACTGATGGAATCACAAAGACATGGCTCTAGTAACATCTAGTGGCAGCTGTAGAAAACTACAACAACAATGGCACATGTGTATCTTTTGAAACAAATGTCTTACGGCATGTAACAAAGATGAGTAATATCCACCCATCTCCACTCAGCACAGACGGACTCAGGAGAAACGGTGTCACATGCCTCACATTCCAACTCTCTACTGCACGTATTTAATTCCTGTATAACCTGACCAACAGCTGTCAAGACGAGGCTCACTGAGAGCACTGACACGTTTTTAAAACGTGATGTGTAGCCAACATACGCGCCACGCTTACCTGTCCAACAAATATAATGCCACTTGTGTATCATTATGAGTCTTCACCTTTCCTCTAAGCCAAGTGTAAAGTCAATCAGACATACAAAAAATACAAAAATAAAATAAATTTGGCTATTGTCAAAAATTGGCATTTGTTTTATATAAATCAGGACTTTATCAAAGTTAACAAGATTATGAATTCAGTCTGTGTCAACTTTTAGTGTAAATGAATGATGGCTGAATTCCATGCTTCTTCATGTATTGTGTGCATCACGGTCACGCTGCCATGGCTTATATATTACATTCTAATCATTCTCCATTTAAAACACGTTTACAACAACTGCTCACAGAATGTGAATGCAGCCTCTCTCTCTCTTTTTGTAGTTTTAAGTTTGGCAGGAAGATCAACTATGTGAGCTATCTAAGTGAGCTGGAGGATGTGGTGAAGTGTGAGCAGCTGCTCATTCCTGCACGTGTCAAAGAGTAAGAGCTGATTTTGGATTTGCATTTGATTTTCTGCTGCATTCTACTGTTGCCATTTTGCACACACTGCATGCATTTTGATCATTTCTGGTGGTCAAATTGTTGATTGTATTACAGTCACTGTCGCTGTTTTCTCTTCTGTATCCTGTTATAATACATTTCCACCCAGAAATCATCCAAACCTAAACATAGTTGCTCTCTTTCAGGCACAATTAGTGTACAACTTTGTTAACTTTATAATCCACTGCAGCTGATAATCTAACATTGTCTCTGCGTCAGGTACGACAACAAGTTGAGAGCGTCTATGAAGCCGACTGCCCAACCTCCCATGTCTCCTCCTCGCAGCCCTCCCCTCCCCAACCAGGTGTTTGGGGTGCCACTTGAATTGTAAGTCACTAAATCTGTGCTGATCTGTCTGTTAGGTTATGCCTCGGCAGCACTCTCACCACTGCTTATAGAAACATTTGCTCTAAGGCTTTGTTCAAACTGCAGGCAAATCAGATTTGTTTTTCAAATCAGATCTTTAAGACAGAGACTGTCTTCACTGTTACTTGCAGTAATCAGTGATCAGATCGGATTTGTGTGTCCAGACATCACCAACCTATCTGCATGGGTTGCTGTGGTAACGACGTATGCCGGTGACACTGCTTTCCTACGCGGAAGCATGAGAAATGGAGATCCATCATCTCAAGTGCAGAACTCCTCCGTCGTGGCTTGGTATATAGCCGCTCTGATGTTCTTCCATCACTCTGGAGTTGATGTCATCGTTGTGTGACGCAAAAGACACTTCAAAAGCAGAGCGTCCGGACTGAGATGCATCTGTAGAAATCCGATTGGAATCGCATTGCAAACCACCTCCAAATGTGGCTTGGATCCGATTTGCAAAAATTGCACTTCATGTGTTTTTTTGCTGTCCACACTTTCTAAAATCAATCTGGATACAATCTGGATATGCCAAAAAACGGATTTGGGCTGGCAGTCTGAACAAGGCCTAAATGTTAAAGGCATGAAGCTTAGAGATGGTACTGTATTAAAGCCCTAGTCAACTTATAATAACACTGACTGTATTGGAAACGTTTGGTCCAAGCTTGTTGTCCTAACCACTGTGTGTGTGTGTGTGTGTGTGTGTGTGTGTGTGTGTGTGTGTGTGTCAGGCTCAGACAGAGTCCAGATGGTGATACAGTTCCTGTGGTGATGAGAGACACCGTTACCTTCCTTTCAGAGCAAGGTAACTCTTTTCTTGTCCTGGTAGAAATACAAACGTAATGCACTAATGAACTTTGACTGTAGTTCGCTCAATAAATTGTTCTCTCAGTAAGAACCGCCTTGTTGTTCTTTACCGTGTGTGCGTGTGCCAGGTTTGGAGATCGAGGGGATCTTCAGACGGTCTGCCAATGTGACTCTGGTGAGGGAGGTCCAGCTCAAATACAACTCAGGTAGGATCAGCAGGCCTGTTTAAACCGGTCTGTTGACCTTATGCGTTTCAGCAACAAGGTAGAGCTCCAACCCAGTTGTTTTGTCTTTTACCTTCCTGTCTGCACAGGAAATGAGAATGTGTCCCGCCGACATTTTAGGAAATATCTGAGCAGTTTTAGAATCTAACATACTGCGTGAAGGGCTGACAGAGCTGGAAGAAAACGAGAGACTTTCTTCTACAGCAGTCTGACGAACATCCACTGATTATTAGGTCAGACTCATTTGGTTAGTTACACTATTACACTGCACAGTTCACAGTTTGTACCCTCATTATTGTGTAACAAGCTAATTATTCCACATTATATTATTATAAAAAATATGTTGTATATTACATGGTTGGGTGAAAAGGTGTATTTCAATGAATGTTCATAAATCAGATTTAAGACCATCAAATATCTGATTTAGTGATCATTTGTGCAAAATGTTAAACTTAATAACCTACATCATCATACTGGTAAGTTAGCATCAGAGCGCTGAGTAAGCTAGTTGTGCTAGTTGTAAGCTAGTTAATTCAGAACGTAACGTTTCTCCAAAGATGGTCTTTTTAATCTGATATCTGTGGTGGATTTGGTGTCGGGCCATTTGACAACCTCGTAAATGTGGATGCATGTTCCCAACTTTGAGAAATATATAGCAGGCTGTGTGATGCAATCAGGACCACACCTTTTTACTCGTATTTACTATAGCCAGTAAGAGACAAACGGGAAATGGATCTTACTCCTCTACTCCCAGGTGTTTTGCATCAGTGACTATTAACAAGTCCGACCTGTCTCCCCTGTGTGACATCAATGCTAACGCTCCAATCTCTTCTTCCCCCAAGCCATAATTGACCAAACTATACGACTCATAGCAGTGATATGTGCAGACCATTATGATTACTGGTTTGGTAAATGGCTTTCTATAGTGCCAATTTGATCTTAATGGTCTCTAATATAATCCAATTGCAGGTGTTGATGGTGATGGTGAGTTTCTGTGCAGAAGAATGTGTGGTGTACGCGCATATGCGTTTTTGATCAATTGAATTTTTTGAACACTGTGTTCACAGGAAAGAAGTTGCAAAGAACCTGACAAGAGTACACTCAATATATGGTTACAATTTGACTTAATAATAATAATAATAATAATAATAATAATAATAATAATAATAATAAGAATGGAAAATAAAAAAGCTCTTTTTGGATGGAGTTTCTTATTGCGCGTGTGTTTGTGTGTTCTGTAGGTGCGACAGTGAATTTCAGAGAGATAGAAGACGTCCACTTGGCTGCTGTGATTCTGAAGACGTTCCTGAGGGAACTACCTGAGCCTCTGCTGACCTACCAGCTCTACAACGACATTGTCAACTTCTCCTGTATGCTCAAACAATCAGTACCATCTTTATTATTAGAATTCCTAGAACTCTCATTCTTCTCTGGAATAGAATTTGATGGAAACTACTCAGCCAGCAAAAACATCCAGTTTACAAATAACTCACACTTAAATATTGGTCAAATTGTGATAATACAAAGACACATTTTGGAGTGTTACAGCGTTTTCCGACGCTTTTGAGATATCCAAACCACTTCCATATAATTGATGTCACTTTCACCGTCGCTTTTGTGTCCCTCGGTTCCACTGTTTTTTCCCCTCTTTTCCAGAGGACATCAACTTTCTTCACTGGTAGCTCAAACAATGCTTTGCGGTAGGAAATGGGTGTGACGTGCAAGCCAAAAACTGCAGACTGACTGGCTGTTGTTGCGTGTATTTCTGCTGTTAGATCTATCCATATCAAGTAAAGAATGTCCAAAGTTTATCATAGTTATCGACATAAATTTTATCATGATCCCATATCAGGGTAGTTTTATCGCTCAGCCCTACTCTCTAATACCCCATTCAGACCCTCACAGTGATGTGGGTCAACTCTGTGTTGGCCGCCTATCTGAGTAGCTCAACAGACCCTTGTTCAGGACACTCCTTCCAACCAGAGTTGCATGCAAGAACGAGAAAGAGAAAGCCTGTACATGTGTGTGAGTCAGACAGAGTGGAGTCAGAGGGAGAGCTCAAACTTAAACTTCATTTTTATTTGGTAATTCAGTGTAACTGGTTATGGTTTATCAGGGAAGTGTATGACCTACAGTGTAGACTGGAGTCTCTGCTGACAGAGACAATCAGAGTGGCAGCTGACTCATGAATGAGTGTTTGAAAGGGGTGTTAAGTCTAAATACATCAGTTTCCACAGCTGAACAGTCGAGTCTTTGTCAAATTCAGACATATTGGTGCTGTAAGGAAAAACTGCACGCTCTCTCACCACAGAGCTTGTGCTCCCACACACACACACACACACACAGACAGGAGAAAAAAATCAGGAAGTCACGGCGTGTATCACTTAAATACACTTGAACTAATATTTGATTACTGACCTGCTGCATGTGTATGCAGATTTGTAGTAACCAGGTTACTACAGTGCATGGAAACCCATCTGAATTCCTGTGTATAACCTGTTTTATCCCAGCAACCTGAGTTGACTACTACATCTACTGCATCTACATCCTAAATGATGGTGTTTGTGTTTGGTGCGTTCCAGCTGTGTCCAGTGACAGCCAGGTGACAGTTATGAAGACACTGGTAGAGTCGCTGCCAGAGGAAAACTATGCATCACTGCGATACCTCATCACATTCCTGGCACAGGTACAGCTGACCCACTACGCTTCCCACTAATTACCTTCCAGAACCTTTATATCAGTCTGTTACCAACAGTAACCTGTGTGTGTGTGTGTGTGTGTGTGTGTGTTTAGGTATCAGCCAACAGTGAAGTGAATAAGATGACCAACAGTAACCTGGCTGTGGTGTTTGGTCCTAACCTGCTCTGGGGGCGGGACAACGCCATGTCACTCAGCGCCATTGGGCCAATCAACAACTTCACCAGAATCCTGCTGGACCACCAGCATCTGGTCTTTACCTAAACCCCTCCCTCCAGCCAGGACTCCCCCCCCCCGTTTCCTTTAGTCTCCCACCAGTCTTTACATTCTGATTGGCCCATTAGCTGTGTCTTGTTGTTATGTCTGCTCCTAGCTTCCAGCCTGCATTTCCATTTCCACGTGACTCCAGGCATGAACGGATGTGGATGGAAATGGTATATCTAATAACAGCTAATAAGTAGTTGACTTACCAGCCATTCACACTGGGTCACTTTGACTGACTGTGGAGACCAAAGGCACATATTTAACCCCGTAGTTGGAGGCAGTGGCAAAGTCTGTCCAGCAAGTCATGTACTTTTGCTGCTTTGGTCTTGCCTTTTATCACTTAGATAAGTCAACAGAGCGACCTAACACTTGCTAATGATCTAGCAGTAATCATGAACAAAAAAGAAAAACAGGTGAAAGATCCACTCCCCGATTTTGTTACAGCATTTTTAATTGTGCCACCAAATTCTGCAGTTCCCTCCAGCTCACTGTATATGTTACCAAACTGTAAAGATTTGCCCAAAAAAATGGTGATAAGCGTGGCTGAGATTGACCCAGCTGTACAGGTTGTTCCAAGTTACCTTACAGAAATAACTATTGAAGTGGTTCTCCAGTGATTTATTATATTCCATAAAGTCGGGTGAGTCACAAGAGACAGATTTTTTTTAAAAACAGTAGTTAGAATGAAAGCAGGAGGGGTGGAGATATACCTTTGGTTAATCTCCAAAAACACTGGATCTGGACTACATTTCCCATAATGCAGCTTAATCTTTGATCATCAGACCCTCCCTGCCTGGAATACCCAGTCTTTAAAACTCCAAACCCCCAGTTTGTAACATGCATCAGGGTTACTTAATCATGAGTAAACTTCATGTGTAAAATTGGTGGAGGTGACCCTTTAAATTGACATATTCCTACATAGCGACCCCTACCGTAGTTTTCATGTCAACTGCAATGTCAGCGTCACTTGTTACTGAAATAATAACTGGCAGTTCAGTCTGATTATCAGGCAAGTGCACTATAAAGTACTGTAACATAACCAGGGAGTATATCTTTCAGGACATGAATGCACTCATGTAAAATATTTATTGATTACGTTGGTCCCAGTGTGAATGCAGGTTTAGTCTCACACAACCACATAGTACATTTCTGATTCTTCCACCATCCCATTACACCCAAAAAACCCTGCATGTGTTTCTACCTGTATTTAGGTGTGTCTCAGGCCCTACCTGAACACAGTCTGGTTATCATCTTTTATCTCTATGGGGAGATTAATAGCAGCTGGACTTAGATGTCCCCACTCTTTCTCTGTATATCTGTGCTGTGCTGTACTCAGTCTGTCTCTCTGCTGTTTTCTATGTCGTGCCAAAAAAAAAAAACTTTAAAAAAAAATTGGCCTCCAGTTTTCACAGAAAGACACAGAGAGAGCAGGGTGATAATGCATAGTGAATAATAACTACAGATAATGAAGCAGTGCAGTTAGCAAACGTCCCCTCTAGGATTCAAAACTAAAGAGAGGAGAGATGAAGAGAATGGAGGTGTGAGTTTGCGTCTGCATGAAAGTCTCAGGTTAACTTACAGATGGTGAACTTGGTACCAAATGTTGTGGACAATCGATGAAATGCTGTAATTAAAGTAACCAGTAGAATAGGAGCTGTGTGATTCTACCAGCAGATCATTAAGTGTTAGTAAGAAACCAAACACTGCTGGGCATGTGGATAAAATAAGTGCTGGACCTGGACCCGGTTTAGTTCTATAATATACTTACTTACTTACTATATCCTGATAGTTTATGTATAATTCTTTATGGCTCTCTCCTTATAATATTTGATTTTAATATTGTATTAGTAATATTATCTCGGGATTTCCAGACTTTTCCCCCGTCACATCATTATTATTGACTAAAATACACAACTCCATACAGTGATGTCTAATATTCAGTAGTACAGCAGAAAATACACAAACAGTTCAGCATGCCATTACCGTCAGTTCTTAATTAGTGCCCAGGACCTTTATTTACCTCAATGCCTCAGTACATTTCCCATTCCCAGTTAATACAAACGCAACACTCAATACTTTCTCCATGTTTCCATGTTGTCTTGATAAATTCAGTATAATGTACATTTTCACAGCACTAATTCCATCAGTACAACAGCACAGTCATGTTATACAGTTTTCATTCACTGATTAATTCCAGTCGTTCCACTTTGCAGTTTTTCTCCATCAATTAAACATTTTGCGCACATTTTTCACAGTAAAAGTCTTCCGGTGTTTTTTGAATTGGCAGGCTTTTCATTTGAAGGAAGTATTGAGGTTCATGAGTAAAGAAAAACGGCAAAATGGAAAGGCTGGACTTATTAAATGAAAGGATTATTTGTGTTAGAGCAGCAGAGTGGTGAGTATGACATGACCTTCAGCTGTCTATGCACTATGTGAGTTTAGTGACATGTAAAAATGTAACTCTCTAATCCCTGCTTATTCAGACAGTCTAGATTTGGTGTTATGGTCACTGTTCATTACAGGAAGTGAAAAAACATTGGTCACCGCTTTGTTCTGTACAGCAAAAGATGGACACAGTACATCTTTAGCCTGTTTAGTATCCTTTGGTATGAAAATCAAATGTAGCATTCAGTGTACATGTTACTGGCTTCACCCCCTAGGGCTTTCTGGGTATTGAAGTTTAAAGCATTTTGAAACAATTCCCCTAAGCTGCTGCACGTCCAGTGTTACCCAGTGCAGATTTAGTACTCCTGGGTGTTTGTATGAGGAGTCTTGAGGGAGGCTCATGGGCCTGATGACATGGAAGTAGTAGTATGAGTTAGTGTTGTATTTGTGTTGGGTAGTGATAATTTGTTGCCATTCATTCCGGCCACCACCTTAAGCCATGTGGCATCATGTCTGGGTGCATTCTGGATCACTTCTGGATCAGTTTCTGCAGTCTTATTTATTCCATCCTGCCGGCACAAGATCTGTTGTCCTAGTTGTGTAGCTAAGTTGTGAAGCCCAGGCCTCCGTGGCTAAGTTATGTTAGCATAGTAAGCACATGTTGGTATAGCATGCTAACCTGCTAACAAAGTTTTTCTGATCATTTCAGTATGCATACTGTCATTATTCACATTGTTAATGAAATAACCACTCAATTAATTTATTAATACATTCAGTTTACATTAATGCATTGGTTATACTCAACTTCAGTTAACCAAATGTTTGCTGCCTGAGCTCCAATCTGCTGGTCATGGGTCCAAACTGCCAAACAGGAAATAAGAGGGTCCAATGGGTTTTATAGTAGAGGGAATTCAGACTGAACCATGTTGAGTAGAGGAGTTTCATTGTTTCAGGGAATAGTCTTTTAAAAGTACCCCAAATAGCACATATTGTTAATATTTCTATGTTAGGACAATTAGAAAAATTGTTACAAATTGTTTTTACATAGAAATGTTATTTGGATGTCTTAATTGATGAAGAACTTCAGTTCAGTTGAGGTGCAGACCTGCTGGAAGCATGCTGCTAGCTGCCCAATAGCCATGGGCCTAGCCTAGGTTTTCTTTTTGTTGACTGATGGCTTTCCTTTATGTTCTTTTGAAAACTTTTTTATTTTCTTTTTTTAAAAATAATTTTTGTATATATATTTTTTTGCACTTCACCAAAACCAGCCTGAACTGCTTGTTTGCATGGTGTAAACTACAAGTAAAACATACACCGGGTGCAGATTAGTCTGGCCTCCGTGTGTTCTCCCTCCACCACTAGGCCAATCCTTTACAGAAGGCGGCAACTGCTCTTTTTATTTATTTTGATTCCACATATAGCATATAATATCCCTTTAAACAAGTTAAAGTACTGATACTGTTGTGACGCGAGTTTTATTTATATCTTTAGTTTACTTACATTTTGTTTGATGCTTTGCCACTAATGGAGTTTGACCAAGTTGTATGATGGTTTCTGGGTGTCTGTCTTTATGGTGCAGGCTCCCCTGGTTGGTCTGTTAGTGAAGGATAATCCATAACAAGCTGTGCAGTTGTCAAAAATAACACACATAGGCTTATTGCCTCTGACTGCATACATTTCTTATAACCACACAGTGGATTATCCTTCTGTTACACTACCATGGCTACTTGCCAACAGTCATTTAAGTTTTGTTCATTCATTAATTGAGTATTACTATAGAATAGCAATGATGAAGCTACATTAGAGCTGTGCAGTTATCTAACATTAAACTACACCCTCTGGCCAGTCAGAATCCAGTATTCTCTGTAGCCACCATATTTAATAGAGATCTAAACACAAAACACAATAATAATTCTAGTAGTGTAGCATCTTAAATTACTGTAATTCCGATACAAGATTAGAATCAGGTTATTTTGCCTCAGTTACTGATAGAGAAAAATCAGTCTCTGATTGTTATTGACAAGGTGTGGACTTGACTTGACAAAATCAAAAAAGACTTGCAACTCCACTTTGACTCATGACTTGGACTTTAGCCTTTTGGCCTGGAATGACGTATCCTCCCTAAACCCAAATATTAAACATTATGTGATGAAATAGTGCCAGCCAATCAACTCTTCATTTCCTGCCAACAGACAGACATTTAATCAATAGGACAGCAGCCAATCAGGTTGCTTGAGCAGGAGAGAAAGATGTTTGTTATTACAGAGCAGCAGACAGACAAATAATGGTGGGTTGGGACTCCACATAGGGTCGCAAGAGAAGTCTGACAGGATATAAGAAGACAAAACATTACTGCTACCTTGAATTGTGTTTATTTATTCTGGCTTATCTTAGACAGACCACCTTTGACGAAAAAGGTTGGGCACCAGTTGCTTAAGGCACAGTATTGATACACAGGCCATCTTTCTGGGCAGCAAGTAGGCCATTGCTGGTGAAAGGTTTTGTGTCACTGTTGTTAAAGCTCCTTGTAGACCCAATGTAGCTACATCATCTGACCACACTAACAGCATCTTGAACTAGGGTTTAAATTTGGCTAAAAGAGAAGAGCTATGTAAATAGAATCAGCTTACAGAGGCTAGCAGTTTCCCGCCTGTCGGACTGTTCTTTTAATTTTTGATCACTTGTAATTCCCAGGCCAAATAGTATTTATCCAGTCTGCAAATTATTTTTAGTTAAGCAGCTCAGTGTACTTTTGTTGTTAACAGGTATGATATGATATGTATGACTTTGGCTGCAAGTCACAGGAACAAAACAGAGTTACCTGTTTGACCTTTTTGACCCTTGTGGCTTCTTCATGTAATCATGCAGTTTATGTAAAGACTCCTGGCCACACTGTGCTATTGAATCAGTTCATTTTGTCAACGGCCAAAATAGTAGCAGTAGGTAAATGTTAGTGTTGTAATGTTGCTATGATTCTTAATATGATGTGACTGAAAAGCACCAAAAGATCAGAGATTTAGTTTGACTGAAGCTGACAGCAAAAAAAAAAAAAAAAAAAATCTCAAATGTTTACCTGTTGTAACTCCCAGTCATGTCAATGCCATGGTAATTGACATGCTATTGGTGTTTATATGGGCGTGTGTAGGTGTGTGTTTGTGTGTGAATGCTAACTCAGCTGGACCCAGCACATTTGAAAAGACAAAATATGTCTAACTGCTGGGGTTTAAATATATAGCTAAACATTTTTAAACTAGGGCTCCTGTCAGTTGATATATGTGTGTGTGCGCGTGTGTATTATTGTTGTCAGGTGAAAACATGGTAACTCCAATTTTGGTGATTTTTATTGTTTGACATAATGATAAAAAATGATCTCTTTAGGTTGACAAAGTTGTACAACCATTTTCTCAAAACCTCATTGAAAAAACAACAAAAATAAGTAACCAAGGCAGATTTTCTCAGCTCACGAAAAATTGACCTCTCGGAGATGCACATTTTTCAAATTTGACAACAGCAATATGTATGTATGTGTGTTTGTGTGTGCGCGTGCATGCTCGTGCCTTATTTGTTTCCCCTAAGTGATCATGTGATTAGCCATCAAAGTGCCAGTGTGCCCATTCTGCCATAGATTAAAACGACGTACGGTGCGTTCAACAAAGCTTTGGTGTTTGTCTGTTAGACAATGTTCAAAATGGGGACAGTGGAGCTCCCGTCCAAACTTGCTGAATACAGCTCAGCTGTAATGGACGATCGCAGGCTTGAGAAATGTAAACAAAAATGGAATCCATTAAAATCAGAATTCTGAAATTAAATGCAAATTGTTAGATTTAAATGAGGATTTAAATTGGAATTTTTACTTAAATCCTTTACTTTTTCAAAGTCATATATCTGTCTTAAATACTCAGATTAATCTCAGAAGTTCTTAAAATTCTGCATGGCCCTAATCTTTCTTCAGTACATTAGAATTTGTTTGTTTTTTATTTTAAGACTCTCATATGTTCTACTATGACTATAATTTCAACAATTTCCAGTCAACCAAATAATAATTTATAATTCACAAATGTATTCAAATTATTGCCATCCTTGTCCAACTAGGATCAGCTGTTGTTTCAAATGTATAAAAATGTTGCGCAACCAAATTCTCTCTCCACTACATAAACTGTCTACATGTCAGCCTTTTTTTTTTACAGTATCTTTAATTTTTACAGTTATTTCAACCAATTTCTGTTTATTTAATTTCTATAACACTGTTTCTCCTCAACTCTGCTGATCGATTACAGCCCTGTCTAATCTATGGATCTTTGTACTGTAACTGTTGTCATGGTGACAGTGAACAATATTTCTCTGTGCGAGAAATTATTTGGTTTCCATAATGATTTGTTGATACTTAGTGATCTTATTTTCTGAACTCTTTTTGCATCCTTTACTTTTGATATGTTGTGGAACTTAGTCTTATATATGTATGATATAATGGTAATATACTGTAATATCAATGTGTGCAAACAATAAACAAATGGTGAATGACAGTTTGGGTTTTACTGTTGTTAAGATGATGACTGCGCAAAGTTCTCATGTGTTTATACTAACTTCACTTTCACAATACATACACACATCAGATTTATCTATGTGACACACACACATACAAATCCATGCAAGGAAGGCTCTGCACACCTCAGTCCCACACAAGCATTAATCATAAAGCCAAGCTTTGACCAAAAACCTCTTCATCAGGGCAAATTCTTGACAAAAGGGATTCTCAGCTCTTATAATGACATCAAATAGAGGGAATTGTAGTTCACAATTGTAGTTTCCAAGGTCCAAGTACATAGGAAACTCCTAAGATGCAACATATCACACAAACTGAGGATACATTAATACAGGAAGTAAACAGGAAAATAAAACAATGTAAATATATATCAGAAGTAATGAAAGGGGATTAAATGTTGCAGAAACACTGGGGAACCCATCATTAAGTGTACCAACCAAAAAAGCAATGACAGGAAGTAGCCGCATTTTCGCATATGCGCAGAACAAATCGTGTTTCCGGTACGGATCGGGCAGTGACAAATGTCACTGGTTGGGGCTTTTGTTCCATCAATGACATCATTAAGACGTCATTAATTTTGCGGCTGCTAGTCTGTAAATAGGAGCTGTGGAGAGCCCGGGTAGACCCCGGGTCGAGGCTGTGGACGATTGGCCTCAGAGCGAGGTAGTGCCGCTTAAAGCTCGTGGTGCACCTTGTGGCTCACGTCCTGCCAGCGCACGGACGGCCCTCGCACGTTTGTCCTGACTGGCAGGATAGACACCAGAGCTTTCCAGTGTCATCTATGGGAGTTGGCGCTCTCTCACTCTCTCTCTCTATGACCTACAGTAGAACGCTTGTTATGCTATTGAGAGCTACTTTAGATCTCATATGAACTTTATAAATTGAGTTTTGTTTTTACAGCCTGATTTTTGCTGCCTCCAAGTGGCCAAAGAATCAATTCTTGCAGGTTCTAAATCTGTTGAGTCTGCGACCTTTTAGTATACTTTAAGTCATTTGCAGTGTAAAAACTTGATTTTGTGGTACCTGGGTAATTTTAAGAGCCTCTGCACTGGCATACCAGTTAAAGCATGAAGACCAGAGATGAGAGCCATTCAACAGTTTATTGTCCTTACAAAGGATGACTGACACATGGTCAAATAATGAATCTGGTGCCCAGTCAACTGGAGAAGATCACAAGCAGACCAACATGCTGCAGCAAACAAACGGAGAGACTGAGCAGGACCTGATCAGGCCTCTCAACAGTTCAGGTGTGGCCTGATAGGTTGGGGGTAAGTCCCTCCCCCTTAGGACTAGGCAGAAAGGAGGAATTTCAACAAGCAGTCTGATTATTGTTTGAATTTAGATACCATGGAATGCATATTTTGGATAATGTATAATAAATGTGATATGATTTATATTCATATTTGGGGTGCTGTATACTAACATAAGGGAACCTGGTGACCTTTTGAACTTACATTTCTTGTCCTGGTACACACGCACGCACGCACGCACGCACGCACGCACCAGATAGTTTGATTCTTGTTTGCATGTTGTAAATAGTTTGTGATTGTCTGGTTGATTATCCTCAATATTTTTAATATAAATGAATCGGTGTACTGTATATATTAATACAATCTGACATTTGTAAATTGTTTTTGATTTGATCACGAGAACATTTTTAATACAACTATACTGTATATATAGCAACTTCTGTCCATTTTTATTCAGGACCTGGGTATAGGGACTTTTTCCATGACAGTATATACTGTATGTGTTGTCCCAACATCTTATGTTTTATTAGATGCTTAGGTCAGTCACAGAACAGAAAGAAAATTTTATGGGTGTCCCTTTTGTGACCCTAAGGCTTAGGGGCTCAGCCAATCACAGGGTGTCTCTATGAAGCTTTAGAGGCTCTGCAACTCAGAGAGCAGCAAGAAACTCCATCAGATTCAAAATTTGACAGGGGCCTATGACCGCCATAGCCACGTTGACTTCCAACGACTGGGGAGTGCTGAAACTGGTGATGCATCATCTCCAGGGGAGTAAGCAGATGATGGATGAAGAGCAAACCCTTGCTACACCCGCTAAACGCGCAAGATTGGACTCTTCTGACAGAGAGAACGAGGACACTCAAAGAAAAAATGTTACCTGCGCTGTATGGCAGATGATAACTTCACCCTCTGGTTGATGGTTCTTCTGCATCAGCCTCTGCAGGTCCGGGGAAAAGGAAGCTGTAGAGCATTTTGTCTTGGAGTGTTTTAATTCTGATTGCGGCGTATTCCGGACATTGTTAGACCTGCCGGTCGCTGCTTGGTCTGAAAAGATGGAAGAAAAAACTGAAAGATTCACGTCTGTCTTCCGCAACTGGAGGGATGCTTTAGTCATGAAAAAAAGTTATAATCTTTTAGACCCAGCCGCCGTCCTGCCCTCTACATGATATAAGGAGTACCTGCCAGCGGGACAGTCCAACACAGTCAAACCTCGACCGACGGAGGCACAGCCAGACATTGAGCAATGCGGGAATAAACAAAGAAACGATGGCCGGACAGCACCTGCGGCAGACCAGTCTAACAACCTATTAGGTGCGAGAACCTTCACCGACCCACGTCCGTCGTCGCTTCCGTGTGACCTGTCTGACGATGACGGGCTGACTTGTCCCAAGCCCGTTTGTATGAGGATAGTGAAGACGGAGCCTCCGACAGACCCTTCTCTGAATCTACCCTCTCCAGATAAGCGCGACTCACCCGACAGTTCCCCTGACTTAGATGATGGGGACGATGGATTCAAGGAGTCCCAGGCGCCTGACTCTCAAGAGTATCCCTCGCCTCCACACCTGTCCCCGGGCCAGCCCTTCCGCATTGATGCCTCCTCCCTCTCTCGCATCTCCGCAGGCAGAAGCAGGCCCAGAGGAAGATGACGGACAGGGAGATGAAGTCGATGGATGGGTGTCCTCCATTTTCATCAGCGCTGTAAAAACCGCCGTGCTCCATCTGCTCGACATTACTATGCTACTACTAACTACTGAAGAGACACCTGCAACGGCTGTCTGACCAGCCACCCCAGCCAGAGACAACACGAGTGTTTGGAAGTACTCGAGGATGATTTCTACCCGTCCCACTTTTACCGGTTGATGCAAAGACTCTGGACCCCTCAATTCGTTCCTATCATCCAATGTCTGCTGCGCATGCGTAACATACAAGCGGATGAGATCAGAGTCAAAACCGTTGCAGAGACGCTTTTACATGAACTAAAATCATCGAGGAAGGTTTACGACGCTATCCATGATATGTACGAAAAACCTGATTGGGGATGATGGTGGTGAAAATAGGTCAGCTTCGATTGATGAAGGAGTGTTGGAACAAAGATCAATACTCTGTGTTTTAAAATGGGTAATTACTGGATAAAACGTGTTACCTTAGAATGGACTAAAGACACCGCCGATATAAAAGCCAGCCATTTGTTCACCCTGTATGCCTTGTTTGTCGATGTTGTGTGTTTTTGTCTGCAAAACAACTTGTCTGTGAATATCGTGACTGAATTGACAAGATTACATTATACTATTTACAGTACTCTAGATCACTCCGTATTAGACCAAGCCTTAAAGATGATAAAATGTTAGTTTTGTCTTATTAAAAATGTAGTATTGTTTTTTTTTGCTTAGTATCCAATATGCTATCTTGTGTTATGCTCATGTTTAGTTATAAAATGCATACCCTTTACAATGTATTTTTTATTTTGCAAACAAAGGATTAATAAAAACTGAATAAAGAAGCACCATCACGTCTGTGTTTTTCAGTAAAACCTCAGAGAGCGCAAAAGGCAGCCAGGATGACAGGCAGGATAAACGTTTCATGAAAAAGTGTATTACAACCCTGCTCATCCAGGCAGCTTTGGAGGTGTAGAGTGTCTCTGCATGGCTGTGTGAGATGAAACGGGCAAGAAAGTCAAGCTTGAAAACGTCAAAGATTTTTTATCAGAGCAGGACGTCTATACTCTGCATAAACCTGCCAGAACACATTTTATGAGAAACAGAGTGTTTGTCCCTAGGCCTTTAAACCAATTTCAAGCCGACCTTTGTGACATGCAAGCCTTGGCAGAACATAATGACGGTTTAATTATTTATTAACGGTATAGACATGTTTTCAAAAAAGGCTTTCGTGCGTGTCTTAAGGTGGTTAGGGCTTTTGAGTCCGTCTTAAAAGACATTCAGATGCCGGAAAAGCTACAAACGGACGCTGGGAAAGAGTTTTTTAACAAGAGTTTTGAGGCTTTGATGAAGAAACACGGCATTGTGCATTTTGCCACAGCCAGTGATCTCAAGGCTTCTGTGATTGAAAGATTTAACCATACGCTAAAAACTAGAATGTGGAGATATTTTACAGCTAAAAACACCCAACGATACCTCGACGTCTTACAAGACATGGTGAAAAGCTATAACCACAGCTACCGCAAAAGTATAAAAACGCCTATGCAGGTGACATCAGAGAACGCCTTTCAAGTGTTTCAAAACCTGTACGGCACTTTTCCCGTCCGTCACAAGGATAAATTAAAGATGAATTTTTAAGAAGGGAGATCTCGTCAGAATATCCACTGCATTCCCCGGCTTCCCACCGTATACAGACTCAAAGATTACGATGGAGAACCTATCGAGGGGTCGTTTTACGAAGCAGAGCTGCAAAAAGTAAAAATGGCTAAAGACAAGTTGTATCAAGTGGAGGAAATTCTGATATGAAGGTATTACTGGAGCAAAACATCTAAGTACCTGTGACAGTGGAATTTGTAGTTGTAGAAAATAGTCACACATGTGTAACAGTAAATCTGAAGTCACAGAGATTTTTTTTTCTCTCCCACAAACACAACAAAGCAGTTACACCTTGTGGTGGAAATCTGAAAATCATGAATCTCAAAACAGAACTGTCTTTGTGGTATTTATTAATAAGCTTTCTGGCCAGAAAGGATCAGTGCTACAGAGTGCGCACATTGCTGTCTGTAAGCGTCTGATACCAGACTGTGGGAGTGGGGATCTTTTAAAGAAGAGGAGTACTTTGTTTAGCCAGGTGGTCAGGATGTCTGTGAACCCCAGGAAGTCTGTATTAACACTTCTTGATTAGTTCCTGCCAAATGGGGTCAGGTCAGACAATAGGTGACTTATGCAAAGGTATACAACTGGTCAACAGGATAGCAAATACAAATTTCCATTACAACCTTCTCAAATTCTTCATTGCAGGTGCACAAATCCTATGCTACGAATCACAAGAAACTCATACGCTCACACTTTTGCTACAGTTGCTGCAGTAAACATGGCGCAAAACACATTCACACACCTGTATCAAAAAATGTTAAGTCATGAACAAAATTTGCACATCTGCAAATCAGTATGTGAATTCATGCAATGAGAGTTGCACACCTGTAGAATATTTTCGCGGCAGATTCAAGCAGTTCACTTGTGTTTTTGATAGAAATATATCCAAGAAAAAAAAAATATTTGTGAGAAAATATACTAAGTTCTAGTTTTAGGGTAGATTTAGTGCAGCATTTTGATTTAGAGGGCCATTAGCGGGTAGCCTTGACAGAGATGACGTACCCTCACACCTGGTTTAACGTTCTGTGGGAGGAAAATTCAGAAGATGGGCCAGATGTCTTCAGAGTCTTCACCACACCATAAACTTACTTCAATAATATTAATAAAACAACTGAGTCAAAAGAGTTCAAACATGAATAGAGTTTACTGTTTAAAGCACAAAAAATACAGCAAACACGAGTCAGGTCCTAGGAGTAACTAACCAATAACAGCTTGCCTCCTTTCGTACTCCTTCTTGAGAATCTCTCTTTGTCCCTTTGACCATCAGTGCACAATCTAAACAGTCACAGTAATACACATTTGAATATACATCAGTAGCAAATATTAGCAGCAATTAATTTCAAACATTGTCACAGTCCATATCCCCTGTACAGATCATCTGTTGTGACCTGGATACCCTCTGATTAGCTTTTCTGAGACCCATTTAAACAGTGATTTGACATATTCATGAGTTAGGTTGTAAACAGATCAATAATTGCATAGTTAAAATAGCCAGCATAGGTGTTAAGAAACCTCTTCAGATAAAACATCTGGCATCAGAATGTTAAGAAATCCTGGCATTAAAATACATTTTAATTTTCTTCAGGTGTTAAAGATTAACCTGATGGTAAAATGATCATAACAAAAGTTCATTATATTGCTGTCGGCGTCTTCAGCCCAGACATTTTGCGTGTCGTTGGGAGCCGTTAACACGAGAGGTTACTAGCACCTCGACATTCGTGTTAACGTGGAATCCATCATGATGATTATTAAGCTTTTAGAGTGTTATAGATGGGTAGCTGGAGGAGTCATTCTTCCACCTGGCTAGGTGTACTGATCCGGATCACATTTCCCTCATAATAAACCTTGGTAATGATGATGGTTTTCCACATGAGTGTTACTATGTGATAGCCTCAAAAATGCTTAGGATCAGCATCTCTAGGATTCTTTTTCTTATCTTTTACTTAATCTGATGATTTGTCAGACTCTGGTGTTGGTATTACCTCTGGTCTCTCCTCACAAGGAGCTGGTCCTTCCCCTGGGTCTTCTTGTTCTGGTTCTTCAGCTATTCTCTGCAAATTGTCTCTAATTTCATCCTGTGTCCGTGCTGGGTCACTGGCTTTGCAGCAATGGTTCAAATGAAACCAAACAGTCTTACCTTCAACTTTGAGAGCTGTTGGCATTGTTAAAATCAGATTATGAGGACCTTCTCTCCTGGGCTCGTTCCACCGTCTTCTGAACACCTTGATGTACACCCAGTCTCCAGGCTGAATCTTCTGGAGTTCTTCTGGAATGTCACTGGTTCTCTCTTCTGTAGCCCCTTTGACCTGTTGGAAGATAGTCTTGTGTATGACAGTTAAATGTTGTACATATTTTCCAAGTTCTCTTTCAAGCTGCTCTAATGGAGGGCCAGCATATGGTCCTCTAAAATATGTGACTGGCATGGGTCGACCCATAAGCATTTCATGCGGTGTTAAATGCGTAGTGCAGTTAGTTTGCATTCTCATGCCCATTAGTGCTAGTGGCAAAGCTTCCACACAATTTAGCCTGCTGTCTGCACATATCTTGGCTATTTTTACTTTCAAACTGCCATTTGCTCTTTCTACCATCCCTTGTGATTGAGGATGATAAACACATCCCAGCCTGCATTTGATAGCCAACATTTGTGTCATTCTATCTATTATGTCATTTACAAAATGTGCTCCATTATCTGAACTGATCTTACCTGGTATTCCAAATCTAGGAATAACTTCTCTGCATAGGAACTTTGCGAATGACGATGCATCTGGACTATGAGTTGCTACTGCTTCCACCCATCTGCTGTATCTGTCCACTATGACCAACATGTATCTGTTACGTCCCACTCTCTCTACCATGTCAACATAGTCAACCATGATATGTCTAAATGGACCATCTGGTGGTAGAATATGTCCAATCGGCGCTGAAAAGGCTTTTCTGTTGTTATAAGCTGCACATACATCACAATTGTGCAGTGCTTGATCCACCATAGCTCCCAAATACGGAGACCACCATGTTCGCTGAAGTCATTTGATCATCTCCCCCCTTGCAACATGGCCAACACCATGTGCAGTCCTTATCAAAACCTGAAGCAACGAAATAGGAGCTACAAAATGTCCTGCTGGACCCCTCCACAAGCCTGTATGAGGTCCATCTGGCTGTCTGATTGCACCTCTTTTTGTCCATACACTTATTTCATACACACTGCCTGCTGCCTGAGCCTGAATAAGTGAAGCAATGTCTGTATCTGGACCTGGATCTGCTAAAATCACTGGCATAGTTGATGACCCTATAGCTGCCTTTTTTGCTAATTCATCTGCAACATTGTTGCCTTTAGCAACCAAAGTATTTGTCTTTTGATGAGCTGGACATTTGATGATTGCTAATGCGTTTGGCAAGTGAATAGCTTCCAACAAACGTGCAATAGCTGTCCCATGAGTGATGGGAGTTCCATTTGCTCTTTGAAGTCCTCTTTGTTTCCGTATGTTACCATAGAAATGACAAACACCATATGCATATGCAGAATCAGTATAGATGTTAACTGTTTTACCTGCTGCCAATTGTGCAGAACAGGGTTGATCAATACTTTGCACTTGCAACTGAGAAAACATTTGTCCATCAGCGTTGAGCTGTGCTATGCCATAACCTGCATGATTGCCTTTTTCATCTCTGAAACATGATCCATCAACAAACAATGTTAGATCTGCATTTATTGGTTCATTGTGCATATCTGCTCTTGGTTTAAGAAATGCTTCAGTGTGCTTTGTACAGTCATGGGAAATGCCATCAGATGGCACAACCATCCACGTTGCTGGATTGTTTGTGTTGCATCTCTGAATGTGAAGTTCAGGTGCTGACAAAATAACTTCATATCCTGTTTTCCTAGGCTGATTTAAGACTAACTTTGGACTTGTCAACAGTGCATGTAATTGATGAGATGTGTACTGTGTTACTGGATGTCCCATAGTCACAGTTGAAGCCGTCTGATATGCAAATGCTGCTGCAGCCAATCCCTGATAACAGGGTGGCAAGCCTTGCTCCACTGTATCCAATTTTGTGCTGTAATAAGCCAGAGGCTGTTTTCCTGTGGGAGTGTCTTGCATTAGCACTGCACTAGCATATCCTGCATGCTCTGCTACAAACAAATTAAATGGTTTGCCATAATCAGGGGTGCCTAGTGCAGGAGCTGTTTGCATGTCTGATTTGAGAGCTTGAAAAGCTCCTTCAGCCTCTTCTGTCCATTGTAATTGAGCTGTATTACTTGTCTGTCCAGCTGCTGATTAGTACTCTCAGTGGACCTGTTTTAAGAGCATAAGCACAAATCCATTGTCTGCTGTAACCTGTCATGCCCAGAAAGGAGAACATTTGTGACACTGTTTGTGGTTTTGGAGTCTGAGTTACAGTCTCCAGTTGTGAAGAAGCAATGAATCTTTTGTCATCACTCAATCTTCTGCCCAAATATTCTACTTCTTCCTGACAGAATTGTAGCTTGTCTTTACTGACTTTGTGCCCCCCTTCTGCCAATGTCTTTAATACAATCAATGAGTGTTTGTGACATTGCTTTTTTGTGGGACTACAAATAAGTAAGTTATCCACATACTGTATCAATGTGCTGTCAATATTCAAATTTTGCAAATCTTCTATCAAAACTCTGTTAAAGATTGATGGACTGTCAAAGAATCCTTGGCCATTCTTGTATATGTATACTGTTGGCCTTGATATGTAAATGCAAAAGATACTGTGAGACAGGATGTAATGGCACACTGAATAATGCTGAACATAAATCAATTACCACCATAGAGTTTCAGGTGGGATGTTAGAGAGCAATGTGTGTGGATCTGGTTTTTATCAACACTCCAGCTTTTAACAACCCTTCAATGGTAGATTTTATTCCTGCCATTGCTTGTGGTGAAAGAGGATATTGTCGTTGATATGGCAACTTTACATCAGGTTTCAATGTGATTTTTATTGGCTGTGCTGATTTTACCAAACCTACATCTGTTTTGTGTTGTGACCATAAACAGTTTGGTATTTGCTTTGAGAGGGGGAGATTAGAACCTTTTTGCCAATGCAGGAGTATGTTGCACCTGTGTCAACCATAAATGCATGTTCTTGTTTGTTAATGGTTACTGATATAGTGGGTTCTTCTTATAATAATATAATAATCTTTATTTATAGAGCACTTTTCTAAAACCAAGTTACAAGGTGCTTCACACAGGCAACAATTTCGCAACAAGCAGATCATCAACATTTTCCGATAGATTAATTACAAATAAAACAAAGGAAACAAATAAAAACAAATTAATCCAATAAAAAAGAAATAAAACAAAATAAAACCAGCAAACGGACAGTCAGTAAGAATCAATAAAAATGAGGAAAAGCTTTCTGATAAAAGTATGATTTAAGAAAAGATTTAAAAGAGGTCACTGATTCTGCCGACCTGATGTCCTCAGGCAACTCGTTCCAGAGCTTTGGGGCTCTGACTGCAAACGCTCTGTCACCTCTAGTTTTCAGCCGTGCTTCAGGAACAGATAAAAGACCTCTGTCCGAGGATCTCAGGCTACGTACTGGCTTGTACGCAACTAGGAGGTCAGATATGTAGGATGGAGAGAGGCCATGGAGAGTCTTAAAAGTCAACAGTAAAATTTTAAAGTCTATTCTAAAACATACTGGGAGCCAGTGCAAGGAGGCTAAAACAGGCATAATGTGGTCACTTCTCTTGGATCTTGTTAAAAGCCTGGCAGCTGAGTTCTGTACAGTCTGGAATCGATTAATAGATTTTTGGTTGAGGCAGGTGAACAGGCTGTTGCAATAGCCTAGACGTGAGGAGATGAAGGCGTGTAAAATGGTCTCTGTGTCATTAAAAGATAAAATTGAACGTATTTTGGCGATATTTCTAAGATGATAAAAACAAGACTGCACAAGTTTTGTTGTGTGCTGCTCAAAGCTTAAGTTACTGTCAAACCAAACGCCAAGATTCTTTGCAACAGGCTTGATGTGTTCCAACAAGGAACCAGCAGATGGCAGGATTTGTTTTGCTATGTTCTGGGGGCCAATTACAACAATCTCTGTTTTGCTGGAGTTAAGCTGCAGAAAATTTTGTGACATCCAGTTTTTGACATCGCATAGGCAGTCATGTAGTGAATTCAGCAAAATTTTTTCAAAAATGTTATTGTTTTCTGCTGTTAAATACGGTGGCCCCTGAAGGTCAAAACACAACATTACAGAAAACACAACGACATTACACAAAACACAATGACATTTCACAAAACACAAAAACATTTCACAAAACACAACGACATTTCACAAAACACAACGACATTTCACAAAACACAACAACATTTCACAAAAAACAACAACATTACACAAAACACAACAACATTGTGTTCAGGGTGAGCCGCGTTCACCGGCTGAGGCTGGATGGTCGTAGCCAGAGACTGCTGCAGCGAGCGGGCAGCGTCCTTCTTAGCAGAGGGGTACCCTGCTGTTCCTGGACGAATGAGACCTCCAGAACTTCTCCTGATCACGGCATCCTTCAGTAATCTGCGGCGAGAGGAGGAGGAGGGCTTCACTGCTGGAAGGGGTTGTTTGCTTTCTTTTCCTGCGCTGTCCTGGCGAATCCTGCGTCCAGCGTCCGCAGGCGGTGGAGGGGAGACGGCAGCACCAGAAGGTGTTGTATCCAGGTCCGACGAAAGCGGGACCACAGCGGCATCCAATGGATGGGCCGGAGCCTCATCAGGCCGAACTGCAAAACGGTTTGACAGCTCTAGGTGAAGCCGTGATGTCGCTGCCCCTGAGCAGTTCCTGCTGCCACGAACAACCTCGGACCAGGATGGTTGCATCCAAAGGTTGGTCCGATTAGGTGTGGAGGTAAGAATTGGGGCCTTGGGTCTAGCTCCCGTTCGAGCCCACTCAGCACCCGGCTGAGCCGGGACCACTGCCGATGGAATGACAGCACACGGCTCCACGGCTCCTGACAGAACAGGCTCCCGCAGCAGTGGTGATATTTGACACCATGACATCGGATAGTCTATTCTCCACAGCTACTGGGCTCTCTACCTTGGCAACAGGTTTGGCACCGGCTCCGGCACTAGTCGATGTCAGCCATGGAAGAGTGGCGGCAGAGTCCGAAGCCGCAGCCTGTGACAGCCGGGAGGAGGGTGACAGAGCAAGGGATGCCTGCATGTGCAAGATGTGCTTGGACTGGGCCAAGGCGACCGATATAAAGCTATCGATCATTTTTTCCTTTTCCCAGATTTTATTCTCCAGCCTGTGGATGTTACCTTCAAGTTGTGAGTAGGCCAGATTACAGTTCTCACACACAGCCATGTTTGTTGTAGTAGCGGCTAATGTAGCCTTGATCGCTAAAAAGTCTCCAGCAGGTGAAAGATCTAGATTAAGAAGGCTAAAAACAATCAGCCTGGNGTTGGCCTTGATATGTAAATGCAAAAAGATACTGTGAGTCAGGATGCAATGGTACGCTGAAAAATGCCGAACATAAATCAATCACTGTATAACATCGAGTTTCAGGTGGGATGTTGGAGAGCAGTGTGTGCGGATCTGGTACCACTGGTGTTTCAGCCTGTACAACAGCATTGACTATACGCAAATCATGTACCAATCTATAATCATTAGAATGTGGTTTCTTTATTGGAAAGATAGGTGAGTTACATGGACTTCTGGTTTTTATCAACACTCCAGCTTTTAACAACCCCTCAATGGTAGGCTTTATTCCTGCCATTGCCTGTGGTGAAAGTGGATACTGTCTCTGATATGGCAACTTAATACCAGGTTTTAATGTTATTTTCATTGGCTGTGCTGATTTTACCAAGCCTAAAGTCTTAACTGATGACTTTGAGAGGGGGAGATTAGAGCCTTTTTTGCCAATACAGGAATCTGTTGCACTGTGTCAACCATGAACTCATGTTCTTGTTTGTTAATGGTTACTGCTATAGTGGATTCTTCTTGAGGATGCAATGAGATAGCTGGTAACATCCCTTCCCCCTCTGACTTCTCTGGGCCTCCCTATGGTTGCCAATTGGCCGTTGGTCCATTCCCCGGGATGAGTGGACAGTCTCTCATGAAATGACCAAGTTGATTACATTCCCAGCAGACAATATTATTCTGCCATCCCATTGCTTGGTTCTGGGCTTGATTTGGGTTAGGCTGCTCTTGCCCTTGTTGTTGTTGAGCTTGTGATTGCCCTTGTCCTTGTGGAGGCTGTCCATAATATGCAGATCGTGGTCTTCCTCTCCATCCTCCTCTTTGTCCTCTTCCCATTGATCTCCCTCTACCTCGAGGTGGGCCATNTTTTCCACCAATTAACATTGGAACTGGCTCTGTGAGTGGTACTATTTGACTTGTCCCGGAGAAGCCTAAAGTCTTAACTGATGACTTTGAGAGGGGGAGATTAGAGCCTTTTTTGCCAATACAGGAATATGTTGCACCTGTGTCAACCATGAACGCATGTTCTTGTTCGTTAATGGTTACTGCTATAGTGGGTTCTTCTTGAGGATATAATGAGATAGCTGATAACATCCCTTCCCCCTCTGACTTCTCCGGGCCTCCCTATGGTTGCCAATTGGCCATCGGTCCATGCCCCGGGTTGAGTGGACAGTCTCTTATGAGGTGACCAGGTTGATTAGATCCCCAGCAGACAATATAATTCTGCCATCCCATTGCTTGGTTCTGGGCTTGATTTGGGTTAGACTGCTCTTGCCCTTGTTGTTGTTGTTGTTGAGCTTGTGATTGCCCTTGTTCTTGTGGAGGCTGTCCATAATATGCAGATCGTGGTCTTCCTCTCCATCCTCCTCTTTGTCCTCTTCCCATTGATCTCCCTCTACCTCGAGGTGGGCCATCATTTTGAAACGGTGCCCACTGATTTTGTTGCTGTTGAGCTTGCATATTGTATGCAAGTGTCATGTTTCCTGGAACTTGAGGAACTTGAACCATTGTAGGTCCTTGTGGTAGTTGTTGGGAAGCTGACGCAGCTATCACTGGGGCTTGCATCACCTGTACTGGCACTTCAGCTTGTATTAGAGCTTGTGTTTTGCCTTTGTCTTTCTTGCTCTTTGTTAATTCTCCCACTTGCAGCTGTGTTAGCTTGTTAATCAGCTGTCTGCTTTGTTCCTCTTGTTTCTTTTTCTCTTTTCTGTGCAGGTCCACATGATGCACTATGTGCTCTTGA